>UESW01002386.1:0-42445 GCA_900491605.1 Calamus simplicifolius
GGCTTTTCTAAACTCAATTTTATTTTGAAATATCTGCTCAAAAAGGAGCTGCTTGTAATTAAACTCATTTTATTTGGTTGTATCTAGTTTAATCTGAGGGATTAAACTAGAGGAGGTTGTTAAACCTCGGTACAAGCTAGGTTTAGCTTGTGTTTGGGTTTGGTGCCGGTGAGCCCGTGTAAAATCGGCTGGGTTCGTTGTGATCCCGGAAAACAACAAGTTTGAGTTGTGAACTTGGAAAACAACTCGGCTGTAATCTAGAGAGATTATAGTGTGGACCCAAGTGAGTCTTGGGAGTGGACGTAGGTGTTGATTGCACCGAACCACTATAAAAATATCTTGTGTTTGCCGTGCCTAATTGTCTCTTCTCTATCTCTCATATACTTGTGTTTGTGCTTTGCTTATTAGATAATCCTCTCACTTGCACATCTCATTTTAAATTGCCTAAAAGTCTTAAATTTTTTAAGAAACCCAATTCACCCCCCCTCTTGGTTGCCATCTGGGCCAAACAATCACTAACTAATTCATTAAATGCATCATAATTCTTCAAAAGTAAAATAATCACAATGTGTTTCAGAACTTACTTCATTGTTATCGTTTGCCATAAAGTAAATGTTTGCAACTTCTTTTTGTTCCTCCTCGGATGAGGATTCATCACTTTCACTCCATGTTGCAACATATGCCTTTTTCTTCTTCTTGTGTCTATTTTTCAGTTGAGGACAATCATATCTAAAGTGCCCCAGTTTCTTACATTCATAACATATGAGGGGGTCTTTTCTTTTTCTTTTCCTTGTCCTTCTTTTTTTCTCTTTCTCCTTCCATTTTATTCCATGTCTTTTTTTTTTATGGAAGGGTCTCCTTCTTTGCATAAATTTCTTAAATTTCCTAGTAAGGAGAGTTATCTCATCATCTTCCTCTTCTTCCTCACTGCTGCTTATCTCCTTTTCTGCAGCTTTAAGGGCAATTATTTTCTTCTTTTTGACTTCCTCCTCTTGATGTTGCTTCATGGTCAGTTCATGGGTCATCAATGATCCAAGTAGTTCCTCCAAAGGTAAGGTGTTGAGGTCCTTGGCTTCTTGGATAGCAGTTACCTTTGCTTCCCATGTCCTTGGAAGAGACCTAACAATTTTACGAACCAATTCAGAGTTAGTGTAGGTCTTGCCAAGACTTTTTAGACCATTTACAATATCAGTAAATCTAGTGTACATGCATGTGATGGTTTCATTTTGTTCCATGCTAAACAATTCATACTTGTGCACTAGAATATTGATTTTTAGATTCTTTAACTTGATTAGTACCCTCATGGGTAACTTCTAATCTATCCTAAATTTCTTTTACGGAAAGACATGTAGAAATTCTATTGAACTCATTAGCATCTAAAGCACAATATAAAACATTCATGGCTTTTGCATTAAGCTGAGCCATTTTCTATTATTCTTATTCCAATCCTTTCGGGTTTAGGAATATTGAACCATCTACCAAGTGTATGGGTGTGCTTGGTCCATTAATGATTACACTCCAAAGTTCATAATCTAAAGCTTGAATAAAAATTTTCATTCTAGCTTTCCAATAAGAATAATTCGAACCATTAAACAAGGGAGGTCTATTAGTAGAATGACCTTCAGCAAATGAAGATCCAGCTTGAGCTACCATTTGGATCTTTAGCTCTTGATCGTGTGATCAAATAAACAATGAGCACAAGCTTGATACCAATTGTTGGCCCAGATGGCAACCCAAGAGGAGGGGTGAATTGGATTCTTAAAAATTTAATCTTTAAAAAACTATGTGCTTTGGAATAAATGAGATTAAGTGCAGGATAAATATTAAGCACAATAAAGAGATAGAGTGAGAGAGTCAAAATACGGCAAACACAAGGATTTTATAGTGGTTCGGTGTATCCAATACCTATGTTTACTCCCAAGTATCACTTGGGTCCACACTATAATCTACTTGATTACAGCCGAGTTGTTTTACAAGCTCACAACTCAAAACTTATTGTTTCCCTCGGGATTACAACGAACCTAGCTGGTTTTCCAAGCTCACCAGCACAAAACCCAACCCAAGCTATCCTTAGCTTGTACGAGGTATACCACCTTCACTAATTCAATCCCTTGATTGAACTAGCCACAACTATGAAAAATAGAGTTTACAATATAAGACAGCTCCTTAAGTGAGCAAATATGCAATTAAATAAACAAGGGTAAGAAAAGCTTGTTTGAAGCGAATTTGATTTGAGCTTTTTTCTTTTCTTTTTTTCCTCTTCTCCTTTGAAATGTTGAATCAGGCCTCAGCTCAGATTCTTCACAAAGATTGCAGTTGAGAAGTTGGGAAATCAGGGCTTTTGCTTTCTTTTCTTTATTTGAAAAAATCCTCCGATTTTGAACTTGAATGCCTTGGATTTCTCTTTGGACTTTCTTGGATTGATTGATGTAAGCTCTGAGTCTTTCCTTTTGATTTCTCTCTCAAGATTTTTGGATTTTTTACAAAATATTTTCTTTTCCTTTTTCTATTTTTCCTCTCTATTCCTCTCTCTTTCAAACGGACGGTTTTTCCCTCTTTTTATAGATATCCTTAATCCAAGTTTTAGGTGGGAAATATAGCCGTTGAAGATGTTTGGATTCTTTTACACACAAAGAAATAGCCGTTAGAGGTTAGGTGAAAAGAAATCTTACCGTTGAAGTACGTTCTGACAGATAAAAAATCCGTCCTGACAGGTTGGAGTCGGCTCCAACTTTTCAGGTGTCGACTCCAAGTCGGGTGTTCAAAAATAGTAAAAAAAAAGTTGTTGGGGAGTCGGCTCCGAGAAAGGAAAGTGTCAACTCGTCGCTTTCAGGAGTTAGCTCCGGAAACTGTAAGTGTCGGCTCCAGAAAAGTCCATAAAACACGCTCTCTGTTCTCAGGTTAGAGTCGGCTCCAGAAACTCAGGTGTCGGCTCCCTAAATCTCAGGTGTCGGCTCCCGAATTCTAGGTGTCGGCTCCAGAAACTGAAACAGAATGCACTTCTCTGTATCTCAGGTTGGAATCGGCTCCGAAACCTTGGGTGTCGACTCCAGACCGTGTCAAAATCACAGAAACCTTCTGATACGCCTTGGGGTTGGCTCCTGTCTATTTGGGTGTCGATTCCAGGCTCTGAACTTTGAATTTCTTTTAAAACTTTGATTCAAAACATGTTTCTTTATTCTTTTTGATTGATCAAACATTTTTAATCCCTGAAATACTTGTTAAATCTATTAGAAACAAAATGAATATACTCATGTCTTTTATTAATCATCAAAATTAATAATTGGGTCAACATCGGCCGACTTGGAGATGCCGGGGCGGGGCTGCCTTAAGATTTGGATTTTGCCATAATTGCCCTCATAGCTACGTCGCCATATCAGATGCCCCCCCGCTCCTGAGCGCGAAGGGCCACACGCCTACTGCCCTTTAGGCGAGAGGGGCGCAAAAATTCAAAAAATGATTGCTCTTTAGTGCACTTTTAGTTTGGTGAGCTGGCGTACCGTCCCGAGGCAGTGTTGCTTCAAAAATCTTCCATAATCATGCGGTAGGTGGGAGCTGACGCTAGCGCCGAATGCCTCGAAGAGGAAGCCTATTGGGGGAATGAAAAAGATAAAGGCCATCATTGTTTCTCCGTTTTCTATGCCCTGCAATTGGTCAGGGATCATGCTCCTTAGGGCGAATCGAGGCGACACGCTTCGGCGCAGGTAAGATTTCTGGCGGATAGCTTATGGCGCAATAGGAGAGCGCCATGTGGTAGGGCCTCGATTATCGTCGCTCGGAGATGGGGGTATAAAAGTGCCCTAAGGGCCTGGGAAAGCTTTTACATTGCCATTGTTTTCTTCCAGCTTTCCTTCTCCTGAGTTCTTCTGTGACTTGAGCCTTTTTGTCTCCAAATTCCCTTTGATTTCCAGGTTAGTTCATCTTTTTTTTCATCCATGCCATTAGGGAGGGTAAGAGGCATGTAGTTGAATATTTCCATTCATATAGTGAAGACCAAACCTTCTTAGCCCGTCAGGTTCCTCGTCTGGTGGGCGGAATCGCCATCCGCGGTCGACAACAATGACCGAGCCTCCGTCTGCCTCAGCCTCCCCTATTAGGGCAGTTCCTGTGTCCTCCCACCGTCCGGGACAACCTCCGGCGGTGAGTTCTGATCCGGCAGGTCTGTTCGGAGTGGCCTCAACCGTGACCCCCGGAGACGTAGAGGCCATTAGGGCTAAATACATGGTCCCTAGCTTCATTCATCTATCCGCGCCGGGGCCCGAAGATAGAGTGACCTCCACCTATCCGATCGGGTCGCTCTGTATGAGGAATTTTTCGGTGCGGGCTGCGCCTTCCTCTCCACCCCTTTTTCCTGAACCTTTTAGATAGGTATAGGCTAGTATCGCCGCAGTTGACTCCGAACTCGATTTGGATCATCTGCGCCTTTGTTATTCTTTGCTATTTCCAGGAGGCCCGGCCAGGGTTATCACTGTTCTGAGCATTTTATAAACTCCGTCGCCAAGGTGAGGGGCCTGGTGGCTTTCACCGCCAGGCCGGGTAGGGCCTCCCCAGGTCTTCGTCCCAAGATTAGGGGATGGAAATCCCGCTTCCTTTTTGCCCATGTCGAGGGGGTGAGGACCGAATGGATGGAGCCGGACACCAGCTCCAATGATAATGCCACATGGGGAGAGAGATAGGGGAACTCTTCACCCAGTTGTCCAACTGCCAAATCCATGGCTACAAGAAATCCTGTCCGAGAAGAACCTGATAGAAGCCAATTGGCCTCGGCGGTCGGTGAGCACGATGCCTGATTCCTTCTGTCTCGACCGGAGGATTGCTATATATTGTCCGCTAACACTTCTCGTTTTTGGATGCAGCGATGAAGTTCTCCACCGGTGTGTTGAGGCCGCCTTGAAGCAGAAGAGGCCGTCAGCCAGGAAAACGTCAAGACCGGCGAAGAAGGCCCGAAGAGGGGAGCGGGCTAGGTCGGCCCAAATCGCTGAGGTCCCAAGGCTCCAACGCCTGAGAGGAGCTGGCTAAGGAAGCGCCGGCTGAGAAGTGGTTTTGAGGCCGGCCGGACCGAGATAGAGGAGGTAGAAATTCCAGCCACCACCAGAGCTGCCATGGTGGTTGTGGATCTTAAGGAGGAAGCTCTTGCCGCCGCCGACGTGCCCGAGGCAGGGCAGGTCACAGTTGCCGTCAGCCCTCCGACTGCCGCCGAGCCGGAGACGGAGAGGGTTCCCCCAACTGCCGAAGAGAGGGAGCCAACCGCCAAGAAATCCAATGCTAGGGCAGAGGGACCGGAGAGTAGAGGGATGGGCCAGAGAGCTCATCCCAGCGGTTGGTGCGCCACCTAACCCATCCTCGGTGTTGGCCCAGATGACAATCCAAAAGGGGGGGGGGGGGAATTGGGTTCTTTAAAAAATTTAAACCTTTTGAAATATTTGTTTGCTTAGTGTGAGTGAAAGTGAATGCAGATGCAAAAATAAAATACAATCAATAAGATAGAGATAGAGATAGAGATAAAGGAGACGACAACACAAAGATTTATAGTGGTTCGGTGTATCCAACACCTACGTCCACTCCCAAGATTCACTTGGGTCTACACTATAATCTTCCTTGATTACAGCCGAGTTGTTTTACAAGCTCACAACTCAAACTTATGTTTCCCGGGNATTAAGCGACAACTTGAAGACTATGGTATCAAACCTAATAAGACACCCATAAAATGTGATAATACTAGTGCAATCAATTTAACAAAAAATCCAATTCAACACTCAAGAACAAAACACATAGAAATTAGATATCATTTTATAAGAGAACATGTAGCTAATGATGAAATTTGTTTAGATTATGTAAACACTGAAGAACAATTAGCTGACATCTTAACAAAACCCCTAAGTGAAGAAAGGTTTGAATATCTAAGAGGAGAATTAGGAATTTGTAATCCTTTTGAGTAAACTTTGAAATCTTAAGGAAATATATCTAGAATTCCTTTAAATCCTCAAATCTTAAGGACATCTCATCTAGAACTCTTATCTGATTGATTCACTCATATCCAATGATTATTTATCAATTTTTATGATCATTTTCCGGACATATTTCAGAAATTTCATGTTTTTTGTCTGAAATAGTCTCGGAGCCGACTCGACGCGTATCGGAGTCGACTCCCGGTTTCATTTGAAACTCTCGAGTCGACCCCTCTCTGTCGCGAGTCGACTCCATGTCGGGACGGACTTTCTGTGTCTGTGCCGAGTCGACACTTGAGTTTGCGCGAGCCGACTCGAGGTGGTCCCAAATTGATTTTTCTAGGGCAGAGTCGACTCGACGCTCATTCTATTCGTCCCCTAATCAAAAATACGCTCTCCACACTCTCTCCAAACCCTCCAAAACTCCTTGAATCCCTTTTTATCACCTCCAATCATCAAATGGCTCCTAAAACTAGAGGATCTAGTGTCGTGGCGGGTGGCATCAAGAGGAAGCGCTCCGTGAAGCAAACGGTCAAGCGTCCGGCGCGTGAACCTTCGCCAAGCTCGGACTCCACCGAATCTGCTTCTCCTCCAGCTGCTGCTCCTGCTGCCACGTCCTCCCAGGTAGACCGACTAGCAGATAAAATCATCACCACTGGTAGGAAGATGGATTTTGAATTATTTGAGAATGAGGGCTTTCTTTTTGGAAGACAGTTAATTGAGATGGGATGGGAGAAAGTTTGCTCTCTTGAATGCCCGACTTATCCCTCATTAGTTAAAGAATTTTACAAAAATTTGTCTAGAGGAGACCATGGGCTTATTAGCAATGTGAGAGGGTAAGAATTTCTGTAACTCCCGAGATCTTGGCTAGATTATTGCAATTACCCTTGTCTGGCACCTCAACCTTCTCTTCTGATGACCGCGCCCCAGCATTATCCAGATTATTGAACAGGGATGTGGTTGGATTTGAAGAGATTCTTGCTAATCAGCTATCCTTAGAGTTGAGATTGCTTCACAATATATGCTGTAGGATTCTATTTCCTAAAACGGGTAGATTTGATTATGTTTCCGAAAGAGATGTTTTTGTAATGGACGCCATTGTGACTGGCAAGCCAATCAATCTTCCAAGCATGATTTTGTGGTATATAGCAGATTGTGCAGGGAAAAGGAAATCCAGTCTGCCATATGGGATGGTTCTTACTTTGATTTTTCGAAGCCAGGGTGTGGTGATCTCAGATAATGAACCAATGAAAAACTTAAGACACACTGATTTCTATAGTCTGGCAACTATTCATAGGATGGGGTTTGTCAAAAAGGATGGGAAGTGGGAAAGGAAAGGAGTGACAGAGGAAAGAGCAATAGACACTGAGGCTGCAGGACCATCTGTTAGACATCCCTCGCCTGCACCACCGAGCCCCTTGATTTCTACCTCTGCTCCAGCCCCTGTTCCATCAATTGTTCAGACTTCATCTTCTGCTAGCTTCTCAGATCAACAAATCTTGCAACTCAAAGCCTTACTTGAAGATCAATCTGACAAGCTTAAAACTGAATTTGAGAATAAGTTTATGCATCTGAGAGAGACACTTTATTCTCTTGATGATCGTATTTCAAAGATTGAATCCACTATCGGATCTTCATCGGCATCCTTAAGTAGTGATCTCAAGAATATTTTTGAAGAACTTAAGGATATATGTGGAGATAGTGAGACTTATTCCAAGAGCAACGCAGAGCTTCAAGATAAAATCAAGAGTGCGTGCACATTTGTGGATGAAAAACTCAAGGACTATGTAAAAATTCAATCTGAAGGAATGAAAAACATTGTTGATCATCTAACTAGAATAGTAAGAACTCATTTTTGAGTTACTAGAGTTGTCTTGTACTGAAGTTTTTATGCTTTCTTTATGAAATCAATGTATTGAACATTTTGATGTACTAGACTTTTTGAATGAAATGAATTCTCTATTTCCTTATGTCAATGAAATTTGAATGAATGTTTATCAATCTTTTTGTTGATAACAAAAAAGGGGGAGAATTTTATAGTTTTATGATTGTCTATGATTGTGATAAACAATGGGTTAGTTAATTAAGTTTCATAGGGGGAGCTACCTCATTGAGGGGGAGCCTAAACTTAACTATGAAAACAAAGTTAATTCACTAATCAATCATGAACAAACTCAATATTTTTGTCATCATCAAAAAGGGGGAGATTGTTGAGAAATTATTGTAACATAATTACTCCAACTTATTGATTTTGATGATTTCCAAAAGACATTGCTTTACTTTCTAAAAGGCTATGAAAATGTTAAGTTAACCAATGAAATATTCAATTTCAAATTGGAACTATGAACTATTAAAAATATAATGAGTTTCTTGAATCAATTGAATATATGTTTCAGTGAGCTATACTTATGAATTCAAAAATGATTTTATATATCAATCTTTTAAAGATCAATGACTTAATGAGAATGCTTTGAAATTGAGCTTTACTGTTAAACAACATTATCTAAGTCAAATTTATATTTCAAAGTTGGTTGGGATGATTTTCAAAGCAAATCAGAATGTTTTCTGATTTTTGTATCAGTCCCGAGCCGACTCGAGAGTTTCCGAGTCGACCCCTGAACTTTCTCGAGCCGACTCATGACTGTGCGAGCCGACTCGACTCAGACGGCAGAAAGACTCATTTTTGAGTGCCTCACGAGTCGACTCCCAGCTTTTCGCGAGTCGACCCCTGAAAGTCACGAGTCGACTCCCAGATTTTCGCGAGTCGACCCTGGAGACTCATTTTTTGGTGCGTTCTGGATTCGATTGCTCGAGCCGACTCGCACAGTCCCGAGCCGACTCCCCGAAATCTGGGCGGAAATTTTTTTAATGACACATCAGCAACGGATATATTTTTGAATAACGGCTATTTTTCTTTGTTTCTAACGGCTATATTGTTTCAGAATCTATAAATAGAGGAGCCATTCAACAAAGAAAGAAGAGAGAAGATATATATTGAGAATCATTCAGTAAGAAATTCAAAAGAGGGAAAAACAGAGTGTTATTAGAAAAATCTTTTATTTAAGAAGAGAGATTCAAAAGGAGTGAAATCCAAGAGTGAGATTCGTGCACTCCAGAGCTACATTCTACAAAAGATTCAAGAGGAGATCCCAAACTTTCAAGAGCAAATCAAAGATCTTCCACATTCAAAGAAAAGGGAGAAAAAGCTTCAACCCAACTCCAAAGCTCAAATCTGTGAAGAATCGGTGCTGAGGCCTGATTCAACATCAAGAGGAGTTGAAGGAAGGAACCAAAGAAGCCAAGCCAGCTCTCAAGCTCTAAATATTCAGGCTTTTCTAAACTCAATTTTTATTTTGAAATATCTGCTCAAAAAGGAGCTGCTTGTAATTAAACTCATTTTATTTGTTTGTATCTAGTTTAATCTGAGGGATTAAACTAGAGGAGGTTGTTAAACCTCGGTACAAGCTAGGTATAGCTTGTGTTTGGGTTTGGTGCCGGTGAGCCCGTGTAAAATCGGCTGGGTTCGTTGTGATCCCGGAAAAACAACAAGTTTGAGTTGTGAACTTGGAAAACAACTCGGCTGTAATCTAGAGAGATTATAGTGTGGACCCAAGTGAGTCTTGGGAGTGGACGTAGGTGTTGGTTGCACCGAACCACTATAAAAATATCTTGTGTTTGCCGTGCCTAATTGTCTCTTCTCTATCTCTCATATACTTGTGTTTGTGCTTTGCTTATTAGTTAATCCTTTCACTTGCACATCTCATTTTAAATTGCTTAAAAGTCTTAAATTTTTTAAGAACCCAATTCACCCCCCCCTCTTGGGTTGCCATCTGGGCCATCAGCATTTAAGTTGAATTTGATTCATATTTGATTTGATTCATATTTGATTTGAGTCTGAACCAAATCAATCTTGGAGGAATGCAGCATATTTCACTTAATTCGATCGAGATTGATATAAGTTTGATCCAATACGATCTTTGAGGAATGCTCTACATTGGACTTGATTTGGGTTTTGATCTTGCTTTGATCAAGCTCGATCTAAGATCAAGGCTCGATATTGAACTTAATTCCGATTTGATCAAAGTTTAGTCGAATCCGATCTAGAGCAATGTTACATATTTGATTTGTTCCAGGTTTGATTTGAGTTTAATCCACCCTTATCTTAGAGCAATGCTTTAAATTGAACTTGATTGGGGTTTGATCGAAGTTTGATTGAATTCGATCTAACAATAGAATCCAGATTGGACTTGATTCGGGTTTGATATAAGTTTGATCCAACTCGATCCTCGAGCAACGCTCTCGATTTGACTTGATTTGGGTTTGATCTATATTAATCCAAAACCTTTCTTAGAGCAGTGCTGCGAATTAGACTTGATTCATGTGGATCTAATTTGATCTAACCTGGTCTTGTTGCAATGCTTTGGATTGGACTTATTTTGGAATTTGATCTAAGTTTGGCTCGACCCGATCTTGGAGCATCACTTCCAATTGGACTTGACTCTGGTTTGATCTAAGTTTGATCCAATCCGAACTTAAAGCAACATTCCAAATTCAAATTGATTTTGCCTTGATTTGGCCCGATCTTGTAGCAACGCTCCATATTGAACTTCATTTAGCTTGATGTAGGTTAGATCTAGTCCAATCATGGAGTAATGCTTCGATTGAACTTGATTTTAGTTTGATTTAAAGCAATGCTCTAGATCGAACTTGATTCGGGTTTGATTTAAGTTTCATTAACCCAATCCTGAAGCAACATTCATGATTGGAGTTGATTGAAAAGAGATCAAAGTTGATCTAGGCTGATCATATTATAATGTTTTAGATTGAAATTGATTCGGGTTTGATCTTATTTGATCTAAACTAATCATGGAGTGACACTCTAAATTGAACTCGATTCGGGTTTGATCTAACTTGATCTTGGAACAATGCTCCTAATTTAACTTGATTCAGGTTCGATCATAGTTTGATCTAACTTGATCTCGAAGCAATGCTTCATATTATTATACTTAATTTGGGCTCCATCTTGGTTTAAACTAACCCGATCTTGAAGCAACACTCTAAAATAGACTTGATTTAGGTTTGTTGTTTTATCAAACCCGATTTTAGGGCAACGCTTTAGATTTGATCTGATTCGGTTTTAATCTAAGTTTGATCAAACCCAATCTCAGTGCAACGCTCTCGATTAAACTTGATTTGGGTATTATCTTATTTCATCGAGCCTACCCTAATCTTGGAGCAACACTCAAAATTGGACTTCCGACCTTATCTTGGAACAATGCATTTAATTGCATTTGATTCATATTTGATTTGAGTCTGAACCAAATCAATCTTGGAGGAATGCAACATATTTCACTTAATTTGATCGAGATTGATATAAGTTTGATCCAATACGATCTTTGAGGAATGCTCTACATTGGACTTGATTTGGGTTTTGATCTTGCTTTGATCAAGCTCGATCTAAGATCAAGGCTCGATATTGAACTTAATTCCGATTTGATCAAAGTTTAGTCGAATCCGATCTTAGAGCAATGTTACATATTTGATTTGTTCCAGGTTTGATTTGAGTTTAATCCACCCTTATCTTAGAGCAATGCTTTAAATTGAACTTGATTGGGGTTTGATCGAAGTTTGATTGAATTCGATCTAACAATAGAATCCAGATTGGACTTGATTCGGGTTTGATATAAGTTTGATCCAACTCGACCCTCGAGCAATGCTCTCGATTTGACTTGATTTGGGTTTGATATATTAATCCAACAACCTTTTCTTAGAGCAGTGCTGCGAATTAGACTTGATTCATGTGGATCTAATTTGATCTAATCTGGTCTTGTTGCAATGCTTTGGATTGGACTTATTTTGGAATTTGATCTAAGTTTGGCTCGACCCGATCTTGGAGCATCACTTCCAATTGGACTTGACTCAGGTTTGATCTAAGTTTGATCCAATCCGAACTTAGAGCAACATTCCAAATTCAAATTGATTTAGCCTTGATTTGGCCCGATCTTGTAGCAACGCTCCAGATTGAACTTCATTTAGCTTGATGTAGCAATGCTTTGATTGAACTTGATTTTCGTTTGATTTAAAGCAATGCTCTAGATCGAACTTGATTCGGGTTTGATTTAAGTTTCATTAACCCAATCCTGAAGCAACATTCATGATTGGAGTTGATTGAAAAGAGATCAAAGTTTGATCTAGGCTGATCATATTATAATGTTTTAGATTGAAATTGATTCGGGTTTGATCTTATTTGATCTAAACTAATCATGGAGTGACACTCTAAATTGAACTCGATTCGGGTTTGATCTAACTTGATCTTGGAACATTGCTCCTAATTTAACTTGATCTTGAAGCAATGCTTCATATTATTATACTTAATTTGGCTCCATGTTGTTTAAAATCGGGTTTGAAAAACACAAACCTAAATCAAGTCTATTTTAGAGTTTGGGCTACCCTAATCTGATTCGGTTTTAATCTAAGTTTGATCAAAACCAATCTCAGTGCAACGCTCTCGATTAAACTTGATTTGGGTATTATCTTTATTTCATCGAGCCTACCCTAATCTTGGAGCAACACTCAAAATTGGACTTGATCAATGTCTGATCTAACCTGATCATGCAGCATCACTCCATATTCTTAGAGCAATCCTACCCGACCTTAGAGAAATGCTCCAAATCGAACTTTATTTGGGTTTGACCTAAGTTTGATCCGACTTATCTTGGAACAATGCATTTAAGTTGCATTTGATTCATATTTGATTTGAGTCTGAACCAAATCAATCTTGGAGGAATGCAACATATTTTCCCTTAATTTGATCGATTGATATAAGTTTGATCCAATACGATCTTTGAGGAATACTCTATATTGGACTTGATTTGGGTTTTGATCTTGCTTTGATCAAGCTCGATTAAGATCAAGGCTCGATATTGAACTTAATTCCAATTTGATCAAAGTTTAGTCGAATCCGATCTTAAAGCAATGTTACATATTTGATTTGTTCCAGGTTTGATTTGAGTTTAATCCACCCTTATCTTAGAGCAATGCTTTAAATTGAACTTGATTGGGGTTTGATCGAAGTTTGATTGAATTTGATCTAACATAGAATCCAGATTGGACCTGATTCGGGTTTGATATAAGTTTTATCCAACTCGATCCTTGAGCACAATGCTCTCGATTTGACTTGATTTGGGTTTGATATATATTAATCCAACAACCTTTTCTTAGAGCAGTGCTGCGAATTAGACTTGATTCATGTGGATCTAATTTGATCTGACCTGGTCTTATTGTAATGCTTTGGATTGGACTTATTTTGGAATTTGATCTAAGTTTGGCTCGACCCGATCTTGGAGCATCACTTCCAATTGGACTTGACTCAGGTTTGATCTAAGTTTGATCCAATCCGAACTTAGAGCAACATTCCAAATTCAAATTGATTTAGCCTTGATTTGGCCCGATCTTGTAGCAACGCTCCAGATTGAACTTCATTTAGCTTGATGTAGGTTAGATGTAGTCCAATCATGGAGTAATGCTTCGATTGAACTTGATTTTAGTTTGATTTAAAGCAATGCTCTAGATCGAACTTGATTCGGGTTTGATTTAAGTTTCATTAACCCAATCCTGAAGCAACATTCACGATTGGAGTTGATTGAAAAGAGATCAACGTTTGATCTAGGCTGATCATATTATAATGTTTTAGATTGAAATGATTCAGGTTTGATCTTATTTGATCTATAAACTAATCATGGAATGATACTCTAAATTGAACTCGATTCGGGTTTGATCTAACTTGATCTTGGAACAATGCTCCTAATTTAACTTGATTCAGGTTTGATCTAACTTGATCTTGAAGCAATGCTTCATATTATTATATTTAATTTGGGCTCCATCTTGGTTTAAACTAACCCGATCTTGAAGCAACACTCTAAAATAGACTTGATTTAGGTTTGTTGTTTTATCAAACCCGATTTTAGGGCAACGCTTTAGATTTGATCTGATTCAGTTTTAATCTAAGTTTGATCAAACCCAATCTCAGTGCAACGCTCTCGATTAAACTTGATTTGGGTATTATCTTTATTTCATCGAGCCTACCCTAATCTTGGAGCAACACTCAAAATTGAACTTGATCAATGTTTGATCTAACCTGATCATGCAGCATCACTCCATATTGAACTTGATTCATCTTAGAGCAATCCAACCCGACCTTAGAGAAATGCTCCATATCGAACTTTATTTGGGTTTGACCTAAGTTTGATCCGACCTTATCTTGGAACAATGCATTTAAGTTGCATTTGATTCATATTTGATTTGAGTCTGAACCAAATCATTCTTGGAGGAATGCAGCATATTTCACTTAATTCGATTGAGATTGTTATAAGTTTGATCCAATACGATCTTTGAGGAATGCTCTACATTGGACTTGATTTGGGTTTTGATCTTGCTTTGATCAAGCTCGATCTAAGATCAAGGCTCGATGTTGAACTTAATTCCGATTTGATCAAAGTTTAGTCGAATCCGATCTTAGAGCAATGTTACATATTTGATTTGTTCCAGGTTTGATTTGAGTTTAATCCACCCTTATCTTAGAGCAATGCTTTAAATTGAATTTGATTAGGGTTTGATCGAAGTTTGATTGAATTCGATCTAACAATAGAATCCAGATTGGACTCCGCAGCAGAATGAGGGTCGCTAGGGAGGATGGGAGCTTCTCTCTCTAATTTTTCTCTCTCTTGTTCTTCCGCCCTTGTTGTTATTTTATTTTCTGGTAACTATGGAGGATTCTCATGGAGTCCCTGTCTCTCTTGCAATCCGGGGTTTTGCTCCGGAGATTTTAGTGGGAGGTATAGCTTTGGATAAGGACTCTTCAGTATCCTCATCTATTCCTATTCCCCCCACTGTTTCATGTAAGCCGAATGAGAAGGAAGCAGCTCTGTGCTTTTCCATTCACTTGCCTCATCTTCGAGCATTGGTGCTGCATCCTCGGTTGTTCCGCCTAGTTCTAAGAATTTGGAAGGAAAAATCTACAGCTCAAGTTCTGGTCCAAGATTCAAAGGAGGAGAAAGAAAAGCTGAGTTATGTCCACCGTGGGATCCCCAATCTTGACGAGAAGCTGAGATAAATGCCATGGTTGCAAGGAAGAAGCCCCCAGGTGATGTCTTAACCTCAGCTTCTCTTTCTCCATCTGCTGTGACTCCTTGCTCCATGCCCGATCAGTGTTTGATGAAATGCCACAATGCCTCTCAAGCTTCCTTTTACCCGGTCCATTCCATTACTCACAATAGAATGACCGATGGGCAGCAATTTCATTCGGATGATGTTCCAACTGTTGGACAATCTCTTTACCCAAGGGGCCAAAAGCTGCAGCTCCTTTTTGAATCCATCCAGTACCTGGCTAGTTCAAATTTTGAATCTATTGACCCAAATTTCCCGCCTCTTTCATACTCTTCAAATCCTGCGACTATGCAGCATCTTCCAGCTCACCAGAATGTGATTTCTGGCCTGCTCATGATGCTGTTGATGGAAAGAGCAAGGTGCAATCTAGCTGGGCTTCCTTAGTCAAAGATGCCCCCTCTATTTTGAGCTTACTTACATTAAGCCTATCTCCCTTACTAATGAGGGTAAAATCAGAATTAAACTCCCTCCCTCAGTTGCTCAAAAGGGTGCCACCGTTTGGGAAAATACCTTGGTTGGTTTCTTCCTTGACAAGCTGCCTTTTCTCTTGTTCAAGCTTGTGCTAAGAGGCATTGGGGAAATAATGGCCTGATAGAAGTCTTAAGCAATGGAAATGGATTCTTTTTCTTCAAATTTTCTGATTCGAGCAGATCATTGGAAGCTCTGGAAGGAGGACCTTGGTACTTTGGAGGCAGACCTATTTTCTTAAAGGCTTGGAGTCCTTGTATGAACTTATCTAAGGATGGCTGTAAAAAAGTTCCAATATGGGCTCATTTCTATAATGTCCCATTAGAGTATTGGACGGATGAGGGGTTAAGCTATATAGCTAGCATTGTTGGGAAACCGCTGCATGCTGATAAGATGACTACCTCCTTAAAGCGTTTAAATTATGCCAGAATTTGCATTGAGATCAGTATTGAAGACTCTCTCCCTAATGCTTTTGATATCGAAATGGAGGATGGAAGTTTAATGGAAATCCATATTGAATATAACTGGGTCCCTAAGAAATGCTCGGTATGCAAGGAGTTTGGACATCTATCCAAAAATTGCAAGAAGGCCAACCATCAAGTATGGGCTCCGAAAGCATCCCAAACTGCCTCCAAACCACATTTAGATGGTGATTGGAAGCATGTGAAGAGTCATGGAAAGGAAGTGGTGGTTGATCAAGCTTCTCCTTCAATTGTTCAAACAAACAGAGTACCCTCTGCTAGTGGAATATGCAGAACCACTAACTCCTATGAGATCCTCCAATTGGATAAAGATCTAAATGCAGCTAGAGATGATAATTTAGCTCAATTTTACCCATCTCGGGTAGAGTCAATAGCTGAAGACAAAGATGAAATAGAGGGCCTGATGATGAAATGAATGCTACAGAAGCTGCTGTTATCTGCAGCACTGAGGAGGCTGCGCCCAATAATGATAATGAGGATTCTTCTCCTACATCGTCTACTCCAAGCACTCCTCTTCTAGCAAGGAAGCTGATTATGATAGATGAAGTTGAGAAAAAGCTAGGAAAGAAGAAAAAGGAAAAGAAGAAGAATGGGAGTTCTGGAAACTCCAGGGGGAAATTCTCAAAGAAATTCACATGATCAAGTTAGCTTCCTGGAATATTCGGGTCTTAATGATCCCTCTAAGCACTCGGAGGTTCGTAATCTTGTTCACTCTCACAAACTCTCTTGCATAGCTCTTCTTGAGACTAAGATTAAAGCCTGTAATAAAGAGAAGATTGAGATGAGCCTTTTCAAGGGTTGGCATTGCACTAACTATTATGATGGGGATGGCACTGGTAGGATTTGGATCTGGTGGGACCCAAACAAACTTCTTGCTGATAGTGTTTCCTTGCATGACCAGATTATCCATCTATCTTTCACTATTCTTAACTCTGGTGACAAGTTTGCAGCATCTTTTGTTTATGGTTCAAATGATGTTACAGCTAGAAGACACCTTTGGAGTAATTTGAAGGATCAAGCTAACTCTTTCTCCCATCTTCCATGGATTATTATGGGGGACTTCAATGCCATCCGATTTAGACATGAAAGAAGAGGAGGAAGTATTGAGTGGCCCAGTTACATGGATGAATTAAATGACACTCTTTTTGAAGCTGGGCTGGATGATCTAAGATTTGGAGGCTTCCTTTCACTTGGCACAATTCTAGAGCGAATGGGCAAATCCTAAGGAAGCTGGACAGAGCTCTTGCTAACTCATTGTGGTTCAATATCTATGCCCAATCTTCTGCTGATTTCCTTCCTTATGGACTCTCCGATCACTCTGCGGTTGTGGTGAACCTTGGACTTAATCTCCCTCTTTACAAAAGCCCTTTCAAATTCTTTAATTACTGGGCTGATTTCGAAGAATTTTATCCTTTAATTGAGAAGATTTGGAGTACACATATGGAAGGACATGCCATGTTTAGAGTTTACAAAAAGCTGAAATTGGTTAAAACTGCTTTGAAAGATCTGAGTAAGAGCAAGAATGAGCTTATTTATGGGGAACTTGAACCTCTTCGCTCTGAACTTGCTGCTTTACAATCATCAATTGCTGCAGGTAATATTGAGGAAGAACTCCTGGAGAAGAAAAGATTGTGCTAAGAGGCTTGCTCTTGTCTACAATGGGAAGGAGAGTTATGCTAGGCAGAGAGCAGAATACAATGGTTGAAAGAAGGGGATCAGAACTCTTCTTTTTTTTCAATTCCATCAAAGGAAGAAACAATGTCAACAAGATCTTATGTATCCAAGATGAAAATGGTGAATGGCTTCGGGAGAAGGATAAAATTGCCAAGAGGTGGTTAGCTTCTACAATCAACTTCTTGGTTCGAAATGCAGCACCAATTATGAAGGTATAGAAGTTCTTAAAGATTTTGTGGATCATGCCCTCACTCCTAAACAAATTAGGCAATTAAGCTATGATTTCACTCAAGAAGAGATCAAAGCTTCCATATTCAGCCTCCATCCTAACAAAGCACCGGGCCCTGATGGATTTAATGCTTTTTTCTTCCAAAAGACCTGGTCCATTGTGGGAGCTGATGTCACTACAGCAATCAAGGAGTTTTTTTCTAAAGGTGTGCTTCTCAAGGAGGTTAACTGTACAATCATTGCTCTCATCCCCAAAGTCCCAAATGCTTCAAAATTGAAGGACTTCAGACCTATTTCTTGCTGCAACACTCTCTACAAATGTATAACTAAGTTGCTTGCCAACCGACTGAAAGATGTGCTCCCAGCTTTTATTAATGAAGCCAAGCTGCTTTTGTGCAAGGAAGGCATATTGGGGATAACATTTTGATGGCACAAGAGCTTGTTAGAGGATATCACCTCTCTTCCTCCTCCCCTAAATGTGCACTCAAGATTGATTTAATGAAAGCCTTTGACTCTGTAAGATGGGAGTTCCTTTGGGATTCTTTGCACCTCCTTGGATTTCCTCACAAATTCATTGGATGGATCAAAACGTGTGTCTCCTCTGCAAATATTCTGTGGCTATAAATGGGGAACTTAATGGCTTCTTTGATGGAAGGAAAGGTCTACGTCAAGGTCATCCAATTTCTCCCTACTTATTTGTCATATGCATGGAAATCTTCTCTCGAATTTTAGTCCAGAAAATTCAAGCCTCCTCCTTCTTTAAGTACCACTGGAGATGCCAGAAATCCAAGATATCACACTTATGTTTTGCTGATGATTTGATGATTTTCTGCCGAGGAGATTTGGATTCTATAAAAGTTGTTAAAGAAGCTCTTGATACTTTCTCCTCTCTCTCTGGTCTTAAACCAAATGAAACAAAAAGCTCCATTTTTCTCTCGGGTGTTACGGATCATATGAAGCAAGAAACTGTTAATTACTTGGGATTTCCTCTTGGCTCTTTCCCCATCAGATATTTGGGAGTCCCACTTATTTCCACAAAGCTCAAAGCTCTTGATTGCCATGCTCTGGTTGATCGTATCTTGGGGAGGATCAAGATTTGGACAAACCGTTTTCTCTCATATGCAGGAAGATTGCAACTCATCCAGTCGATTATTTTTAGCATTCAATCATTTTGGAGTGCCCATTTCATCCTACCCAAAAGTCATCAATGTAATAGAAGGTATTCTCTCGGCTTTTCTCTGGAATGGTGTATCTCTGAAAAGGCATGGCGCAAAAGTTGCATGGGCTGACATTTCTACACCTAAAGAAGAAGGAGGTCTGGGAGTTAAGAAGGTTAGGGATTGGAATGTTGCCTCAATGACTCGCTATATTTGGTTATTATGTCAACCATGCGCTAATTCCTTATGGGCTGCCTGGGTTAAGAAGAATTTCTTCACAAGGAACACTTTTGGGTGGCGAAAGTCCCTTGGAATTGTTCTTGGACTTGGAGGAAGATCTTCAAGATTCGGGATAGAGTGAAGGATTTTATTTCAGTGAAAGTGGGGAATGGAGAAAACACCTCCCTTTGGTTTGATTCATGGAGACCTCAAGGCCCCATATGCTCTTCTTCTCAAGCTAGAGTCATTTCTGACTCGGGTCTTACAAAAGAAGCAAAGGTTAGTGCCATTATTTCTTCTGGCAATTGGAGTTGGCCTGTAGCAAATTCAAATGAGCTGATCAGGTTGAAAGATGAATCCTGTTCCCTTCCATTGCCCGACTGCTCCCAACATGATATGGTGGTTTGGGATGGATCAAGGGATTTCACAATCAAAAGAGCATGGAACAAACTTCGGTCCTCTTCCCAGCGTGTTGATTGGGCTCATTTGGTATGGTTTAAACATCATGTTCCAAGGCATTCTTTCATCTTATGGTTAGCATTAAGAGGTAGGCTTTCTACTCAAGATCGTCTTCTCTCTTTCGGAATTATCCAACACATGACATGCTACTTATGTCAAGATCCAAGGGAGGACCATAGTCACCTGTTCTTTAATTGCCCTTTCTCTTTTCGGGTTTGGTCTACAATTGCTAGTAAATGTGATTTAACGCACTTTCCATTCTCATGGGAGAGTTTGAGGTCGTGGCTTAGCAGCAATCTCAATGGGTCCTCTCTTCTCTCCATTGTTAGCAGACTTGCATTGGGAGCTACAATATACTTCATATGGAATGAAAGGAACTCATGCAAGTACGGGCGCAAGCCCCATAATGAAAGAGGGATTATTACTAAGATTATGGATTCGGTTAGGATGAAGTTGGATGGTGCTAATTTTCCCAGAAATGCTGCAAATCTCGATGTGTTAGGAAGATGGCATCTTCCCTCTTCCCTTTTGAGAAGCTAATCTGTCAGCGATCATAGTTTGAAAGCTCTTAGGTAGTTTTTGGATGTTTTCTCTTGAGGTTTGTATTTCCTTTGTCTAGGGATGTATTTCCTTTTGAGGGAAGTATTTCTCTTGCTTGATTTTGTATCTTCCGGGGAATGCCCCGTGTTCTTGTTCTTGTAACTCCTTTTCTTTCTTGTTAATACAACTCACACTTTTACCTTTCAAAAAAAAAAAATAGAATCCAGATTGGACTTGATTCGGGTTTGATATAAGTTTGATCAACTTGACCCTCGAGCAACGCTCTCGATTTGACTTAATTTGGGTTTGATCTATATTAATCCAACAACCTTTTCTTAAAGCAGTGCTGCAAATTAGACTTGATTCATGTGGATCTAATTTGATCTAACCTGGTCCTGTTGCAATGCTTTGGATTGGACATATTTTGGAATTTGATCTAAGTTTGGCTCGACCCGATCTTGGAGCATCACTTCCAATTGGACTTGACTCAGGTTTGATCTAAGTTTGATCCAATCCGAACTTAGAGCAACATTCCAAATTCAAATTGATTTAGCCTTGATTTGGCCGATCTTGTAGCAACGCTCCAGATTGAACTTCATTTAGCTTGATGTAGGTTAGATCTAGTCCAATCATGGAGTAATGCTTCGATTGAACTTGATTTTAGTTTGATTTAAAGCAATGCTCTAGATCGAACTTGATTCGGGTTTGATTTAAGTTTCATTAACCCAATCCTGAAGCAACATTCATGATTGGAGTTGATTGAAAAGAGATCAAAGTTTGATCTAGGCTGATCATATTATAATGTTTTAGATTGAAATTGATTCGGGTTTGATCTTATTTGATCTAAACTAATCATGGAGTGACACTCTAAATTGAACTCGATTCGGGTTTGATCTAACTTGATCTTGGAACTAATTTAACTTGATTCAGGTTCGATCATAGTTTGATCTAACTTGATCTCGAAGCAATGCTTCATATTATTATACTTAATTTGGGCTCCATCTTGGTTTAAACTAACCCGATCTTGAAGCAACACTCTAAAATAGACTTGATTTAGGTTTGTTGTTTTATCAAACCCGATTTTAGGGCAACGCTTTAGATTTGATCTGATTCGTTTTAATCTAAGTTTGATCAAACCCAATCTCAGTGCAACGCTCTCGATTAAACTTGATTTGGGTATCTTTATTTCATCGAGCCTACCCTAATCTTGAGCAACACTCAAAATTGGACTTGATCAATGTTTGATCTAACCTGATCATGCAGCATCACTCCATATTGAACTTGATTCATCTTAGAGCAATCCAACCCGACCTTAGAGAAATGCTCCATATCGAACTTTATTTGGGTTTGACCTAAGTTTGATCCAACCTTATCTTGGAACAATGCATTTAAATTGCATTTGATTCATATTTGATTTGAGTCTGAACCAAATCAATCTTGGAGGAATGCAACATATTTCACTTAATTCGATCGAGATTGATATAAGTTTGATCCAATACGATCTTTGAGGAATGCTCTACATTGGACTTGATTTGGGTTTTGATCTTGCTTTGATCAAGCTCGATCTAAGATCAAGGCTCGATATTGAACTTAATTCCGATTTGATCAAAGTTTAGTCGAATCCGATCTTAGAGCAATGTTACATATTTGATTTGTTCCAGGTTTGATTTGAGTTTAATCCACCCTTATCTTAAGCAATGCTTTAAATTGAACTTGATTGGGGTTTGATCGAAGTTTGATTGAATTCGATCTAACAATAGAATCCAGATTGGACTTGATTCGGGTTTGATATAAGTTTGATCCAACTCGATCCTCGAGCAACGCTCTCGATTTGACTTGATTTGGGTTTGATCTATATTAATCCCAACCTTTTCTTAGAGCAGTGCTGCGAATTAGACTTGATTCATGTGGATCTAATTTGATCTAACCTGGTCTTGTTGCAATGCTTTGGATTGGACTTATTTTGGAATTTGATCTAAGTTTGGCTCGACCCGATCTTGGAGCATCACTTCCAATTGGACTTGACTCAGGTTTGATCTAAGTTTGATCCAATCCGAACTTAGAGCAACATTCCAAATTCAAATTGATTTAGCCTTGATTTGGCCCGATCTTGTAGCAACGCTCCAGATTGAACTTCATTTAGCTTGATGTAGGTTAGATCTAGTCCAATCATGGAGTAATGCTTCGATTGAACTTGATTTTAGTTTGATTTAAAGCAATGCTCTAGATCGAACTTGATTCGGGTTTGATTTAAGTTTCATTAACCCAATCCTGAAGCAACATTCATGATTGGAGTTGATTGAAAAGAGATCAAAGTTTGATCTAGGCTGATCATATTATAATGTTTTAGATTGAAATTGATTCGGGTTTGATCTTATTTGATCTAAACTAATCATGGAGTGACACTCTAAATTGAACTCGATTCGGGTTTGATCTAACTTGATCTTGGAACAATGCTCCTAATTTAACTTGATTCAGGTTCGATCATAGTTTGATCTAACTTGATCTCGAAGCAATGCTTCATATTATTATACTTAATTTGGGCTCCATCTTGGTTTAAACTAACCCGATCTTGAAGCAACACTCTAAAATAGACTTGATTTAGGTTTGTTGTTTTATCAAACCCGATTTTAGGGCAACGCTTTAGATTTGATCTGATTCGGTTTTAATCTAAGTTTGATCAAACCCAATCTCAGTGCAACGCTCTCGATTAAACTTGATTTGGGTATTATCTTTATTTCATCGAGCCTACCCTAATCTTGGAGCAACACTCAAAATTGGACTTGATCAATGTTTGATCTAACCTGATCATGCAGCATCACTCCATATTGAACTTGATTCATCTTAGAGCAATCCAACCCGACCTTAGAGAAATGCTCCATATCGAACTTTATTTGGGTTTGACCTAAGTTTGATCCGACCTTATCTTGGAACAATGCATTTAAATTGCATTTGATTCATATTTGATTTGAGTCTGAACCAAATCAATCTTGGAGGAATGCAACATATTTCACTTAATTCGATCGAGATTGATATAAGTTTGATCCAATACGATCTTTGAGGAATGCTCTACATTGGACTTGATTTGGGTTTTGATCTTGCTTTGATCAAGCTCGATCTAAGATCAAGGCTCGATATTGAACTTAATTCCGATTTGATCAAAGTTTAGTCGAATCCGATCTTAGAGCAATGTTACATATTTGATTTGTTCCAGGTTTGATTTGAGTTTAATCCACCCTTATCTTAGCAATGCTTTAAATTGAACTTGATTGGGGTTTGATCGAAGTTTGATTGAATTCGATCTAACAATAGAATCCAGATTGGACTTGATTCGGGTTTGATATAAGTTTGATCCAACTCGATCCTCGAGCAACGCTCTCGATTTGACTTGATTTGGGTTTGATCTATATTAATCAACAACCTTTTCTTAGAGCAGTGCTGCGAATTAGACTTGATTCATGTGGATCTAATTTGATCTAACCTGGTCTTGTTGCAATGCTTTGGATTGGACTTATTTTGGAATTTGATCTAAGTTTGGCTCGACCCGATCTTGGAGCATCACTTCCAATTGGACTTGACTCAGGTTTGATCTAAGTTTGATCCAATCCGAACTTAGAGCAACATTCCAAATTCAAATTGATTTAGCCTTGATTTGGCCCGATCTTGTAGCAACGCTCCAGATTGAACTTCATTTAGCTTGATGTAGGTTAGATCTAGTCCAATCATGGAGTAATGCTTCGATTGAACTTGATTTTAGTTTGATTTAAAGCAATGCTCTAGATCGAACTTGATTCGGGTTTGATTTAAGTTTCATTAACCCAATCCTGAAGCAACATTCATGATTGGAGTTGATTGAAAAGAGATCAAAGTTTGATCTAGGCTGATCATATTATAATGTTTTAGATTGAAATTGATTCGGGTTTGATCTTATTTGATCTAAACTAATCATGGAGTGACACTCTAAATTGAACTCGATTCGGGTTTGATCTAACTTGATCTTGGAACAATGCTCCTAATTTAACTTGATTCAGGTTTGATCTAACTTGATCTCGAAGCAATGCTTCATATTATACTTAATTTGGGCTCCATCTTGGTTTAAACTAACCCGATCTTGAAGCAACACTCTAAAATAGACTTGATTTAGGTTTGTTGTTTTATCAAACCCGATTTTAGGGCAACGCTTTAGATTTGATCTGATCGGTTTTAATCTAGTTTGATCAAACCCAATCTCAGTGCAACGCTCTCGATTAAACTTGATTTGGGTATTATCTTTATTTCATCGAGCCTACCCTAATCTTGGAGCAACACTCAAAATTGGACTTGATCAATGTTTGATCTAACCTGATCATGCAGCATCACTCCATATTGAACTTGATTCATCTTAGAGCAATCCAACCCGACCTTAGAGAAATGCTGCATATCGAACTTTATTTGGTTTGACCTAAGTTTGATCCGACCTTATCTTGGAACAATGCATTTAAGTTGCATTTGATTCATATTTGATTTGAGTCTGAACCAAATCAATCTTGGAGAGTTCAATGCATTCTTTCTCTCTCTACGATGTGAGAGCTCTCTCTCTACGATTCTGTTCTCCCGGGGCCTTGGTTTGTAGCTTTCTGGATCCCATGGCTTCCAGATTCGATCTTTGCTCTCCTGTTCCTCGGAGTACTGTTCCTGCGAGCTCAAAGGTTGGTATATGTCGGGATGAGGATTCTACGGTTTCTTCATCTCTTCCTATTCTTTCCTCCTGTAGCTCTGGCTTGCAGCCTGCGAGGGATGTCTCCGGTCCTCCCAGTTCCATTTCCTGTCTATCGCGAACGTCTCTGGCGGTTCCTCAGGGATTTGCTGATTGTTCATCGTCGGTGATTTGCTCTGCTCCTTGCTTCTCTAATGCTCCTCCGTTGTCTTCTTCGACCGATGTGCTCCCTGCTTCCGGAGTTGGCGCGGAGAGCTCTGCGGTTGTTCTCTTCTCCCCTGTCAATGGTTTTGGCGTGGAGAGCTCTGCGGCTGTTCTTCGACCGAAGGATTGCTTTCCTCCGCCATTGCGCTCTCAGACGCTCCCTTCATCCGTTTATCCGGTCCTTACCTCTAGCATCGGATTACCCGATGGGTCATCAAATTCAACGGCTGCTGCTTCCGTGGTCCTTCCTGCTTCCGAGTCCGCCCTGTTGCCCACTCCTGCAGCCGTTTTCGCTCTGTTGCCGACTCCTTCCAATTTCAAAATTTCGGAACTTTGTTTCCCGCCCCTGGTCGTGAACTCTCAGTCAGGTGTGTCTGCTCCTCCTTGCCCATCTCTCCCGATCTCCTCCTCCTCCTGCCTCCCGGGTGCTGCTTCTGTTGCTGCGGGTAAACCTCCTTCTTCCTGGGCGTCTATAGTTAAAGAAGATCAGGCCAATATGCATCTGAGATATATAAAGCCCAGTCCCATGGCTGACGAGGGCAAGATCAAAATAAAACTTCCGCCTGATGTGGCGCTTAAGGGTGCTGCTGTTTGGAAAAATACTCTGGTTGGATTCTTCCTTGACAAACTTCCATTTTCTCTTGTTCACGCCTGTGCGCTGCGGCACTGGGGGAAGTTAGGTCTGTCCGAGGTCCTCAGTAACGGAAATGGTTTCTTCTTCTTCAAATTCACTGAGTCAGATAGATTAAATGAAGTTTTGGACGGAGGTCCATGGTATTTCGGAGGCAGACCTATATTTCTAAAGCGTTGGAGCCCTGGGATGAACCTATCTAAGGATGGCTGCAAGCTAGTTCCTATATGGGTTCATTTCCACAATGTTCCTCTGGAGTTCTGGACTGACGAAGGTCTCAGCCACATCGCCAGCACGGTAGGGAAGCCGCTTCATGCTGACCTTATGACTTCTTCTTTAAAGCGACTGAACTATGCTAGAATTTGCATCGAGATCAATATGGATGACTCTCTCCCTAATGCCGTTGACATTGAACTGGATGATGGAGGATGCATGGAAATCAAATTGAGTACAACTGGGTCCCTAAGATGTTCAGTGTGCAAGGAATTTGGTCACTTGCCCAACAACTGTAAGAAGGTGATCCACCGGGTTTGGATTCCGAAAGCTTCCCAACAACCTACAAATTCTTCTGCTGCTGGAGTTCTCAAGTCTGGGTTAATCCCCGGCCTAGGAGTTCAGGATAAGTTTGGGCCTCCTCCCTCCGGTCAGCATCGCTCAACATCTTCACCGGCCTTACTTGTGGTGCTTCTTCGGCCAGTGTTGTTAGCAACACTTCGAATTCTTTTGATCCCCTGTCTCAGGTGGATGATCCGTCTTCTACTGCTGCTGGTCCTCCTTCAGAAGTTGCAAACTTTCAGTCTAATGCTCCTCTTCCTGTTGTCCCTGTGCTCTTCGATGGCCCTGTGGGTTGTTCATCTGCTCCTCTGGTTGGGGACTCCTCCGTTCCTGGGTACTCTTCTGACGTCGTCAGCGTGATTTCTTCCCCTTCCTCGTCCCCATCCAGTACCCCTCTCCTTGCTAGGAAGCTCAATATGATTGATGAAGTGGAGATGAAACTGGGAAGGAAGAAGAAGGACAAGAAGAAGATTGGATGTTCGGCCAATCCCAGAGGGAAGTCTTCAAAGTCCTCCAAATGATTAAGCTAGCTTCTTGGAACATCCGGGGCCTCAACGATTCCTCAAAGCTCTCGGAGGTCCGTCACCTTGTTCACTCTCAAAATATCTCTTGTATTGTGTTGAATATGTCCTCCCCTTCCTCCAATGCTCTGCATCTTCATCCTACAAAGGCTCTCTCTCATCGTTTTCTTCTGCTAGTGGATTGATCTGCTCTACCAATTCTATGAATTTGCTACAGTATTTTACGATCCGATATTTGACGATCCGAATGCAATTGCTACAGTAGCTACAGTAGCTACAGTAGCTACAGTACCGGGTGTCGATCCGTTTGCTGTTGATGATCCGTCTGGTACAGGAGCTGTTGACGATCCGATATTTGACGATCCGAATGCATTTACTACAGTAGCTACAGTAGCTACAGTACCGGGTGTCGATCCGTTTGCTGTTGACGATCCGTCTGGTACAGGAGCTGTTGACGATCCGATATTTGACGATCCGAATGCATTTGCTACAGTAGCTACAGTCCCATTTGGAAATTCCTCTGTTTCTCTTGTTAGGGACTTCTCCTCCTCTGCTTTATCCCCCCCTGTTTTGGATGTGAGGATTCTTCTCCTTCCTCGTCTCCGCCGATCCGACAGCTGCCTGGATGTCCCGATGGCTTGTTCCAGAGGAATCTCTCCTTTAACCCAAATGATTAAGCTAGGCTCTTGGAATATTCGGGGCCTTAATGATCCATCTAAGCATTCGAAATTCGCCATTTTGTGCACTCTCAAAAGCTCTCTTGTTTAGCTCTGCTTGAGACTAAGATTAAGCCTAGTAGCAAGGAGAAATTCGAACAGAGTATGATTAAGGGCTGGAATAGCATCAATCTGTATGATGGGGATAGCTCTGGTAGAATTTGGGTCTGGTGGGATCCTAAAATGATTAATGCTAGTGTTGTTTCCAAAAATGACCAGATCTTCCATCTCACTATCACAATTCTTTCTTCTAATGCTCAGTTTATTGCCTCATTTGCTTATGGTTCTAATGAAGCTACGGCAAGAAGACAGTTATGGAATAATCTGAGAGATCATGCTATCTCTTTCGCTCAGCGCCCTTGGATTGTAATGGGGGACTTCAATGCCATTCGCTTCCGTCATGAAAGGAAGGGTGGTTCTTCTGAGTGGCCCTGCATCATGGATGAGTTTAATAACTCTCTGTTTGAAGCTGGCCTGGATGATCTTCGCTACGGCGGGTGTTTCTTCACCTGGCATAATTCCAGATTGACTGGGCACATTCTTAGGAAGTTGGATCGTGCACTTGTTAATCCTCCATGGTTCAACTCCTTCCCTCAATCTACTGCTGAATTCCTACCTTATGGACTCTCAGATCACTCCCCGGCAGTTGTTGATCTTGGAATGAAGTTCCCTCTATTCAAATCACCCTTCAAATTTTTCAACTTTTGGTCTGAATTCGACGAATTTCTCCCATTAATTGAGGATATCTGGAGCACTCCTATTGCTGGATATGCAATGTTCAAAGTATACAAAAAACTTAAACTTGTTAAATCGGCATTGAAAGCGCTGAGCAAGACCAAGAATGAGTTGATTAATGGTGATCTTACTGCTCTTCGCAACGAGCTGGCTGTTCTTCAGTCTGCTGTTGCTGCTGGATCAAATGATCCTGACCTATTGATGAGGGAGATGGACTGTGCAAAGCGACTATCTCTTCTCACTAGGGGGAAAGAGAGCTATGTAAGGCAGCGAAGCCGAGTTCAATGGTTGAAAGAAGGTGATCGCAACACTGCTTTTTTCTTCAACTCTATTAAAGGTAGAAACAACGTGAAGAAGATTCTCTGCATTCAAAATGAAAATGGGGATTGGATTCGGGAGAAGGATCAGATCTGTAATGAGGTGGTTCGATTCTATATGCATCTTCTTGGCAAGGACTGTGGATCCACTTATGATGGCAGCGGGATGATCAATTTCTTCAAGGAACGCACTCTTTCTCCAGATCAAATTTCTAACTTATGCGGCGATTTCTCGGATGATGTTATCAAAGCTACTTTCTTCGGACTTCATCCTAACAAAGCTCCTGGCCCTGACGGTTTCAACGCCTTTTTCTTCCATAAGACCTGGCATGTTGTTGGACCGGACATCACTGCGGCCATCAGGGAATTTTTTACTAATGGAGTTCTTCTCAAGGAAGCAAATTGCACTACAGTTGCTCTCATTCCTAAAGTTCCCAATGCCTCCAAATTAAAGGACTTCAGACCTATCTCTTGCTGCAATACGATCTACAAATGCATCTCCAAGCTCCTCGCTGATCGTCTGACAGAAGTCCTTCCATCTATTATATCTGAAGCTCAATCGGCTTTTGTGCATTCTAGGCATATCGGTGACAACATTTTGATGGCCCAGGAGCTTGTTCGAGGATATCATCTCTCATCAAGCAGCCCGAACTGTACTCTCAAAATTGATCTTATGAAGGCCTTCGATTCTGTGCGTTGGGACTTCCTGTGGGATTCTCTCCGCCTTCTTGGATTCCCTGCTATCTTCATTGGATGGATCAAGGCTTGTGTCTCTTCTGCCAAGTACTCAATTGCTATTAATGGGGAACTTCATGGTTTCTTTGAAGGGAAGAAAGGCCTCCGCCAAGGTGATCCGTTATCTCCATATTTATTTATCATTTGTATGGATGTCTTCTCTCGGATTCTTGACCTGAAAATCAAATCCTCCACGTCTTTCAACTATCATTGGAGATGCCGGAAATCCAACTTAACCCACTTATGCTTTGCGGATGATTTACTGGTCTTTTGCCATGGGGATCTTAATTCCATCAATGTGGTTAAGGATGCTCTTGATACTTTCTCCTCTCTATCAGGTTTAACCCCTAACAGTTCTAAAAGCTCCATTTTTATCTCGGGTGTGACGGCTCCTTTGCATCATGAGATTGCGAATTTCATTGGTTACAATCTGGGCAAATTCCCTATCAGATATCTTGGGGTTCCTCTCATTTCCTTCAAACTTAAAGCTCTTGACTGCCATGCCTTGGTCGATCGTATTTTGAGGAGGATCAAGCTCTGGACCAATCGGTTCCTCTCCTATGCTGGGAGGTTACAACTTATTCATTCGGTTCTCTTCAGTATCCAGACTTTTTGGAGCTCCCATTTCATTCTTCCCATCAAAGTCATCAAAGATATTGAAGGTATTCTATCGGCTTTCTTATGGAAAGGCTCTTCCTTGAACCGCCATGGTGCTAAAGTGGCCTGGTCCGATATCTCCTGCCCGAAAGTTGAAGGAGGGTTGGGAATTAAAAAGATTCGTGATTGGAATGCTGCCTCCATGACCCGTTATATTTGGCTTCTTTGCCAGCCTTGCTCCAATTCTTTGTGGGCTGCTTGGGTCAAGAGGAACCTGCTTCATAAAGACCACTTCTGGGTGGCCAAAGTGCCTTGGAATTGCTCATGGACCTGGAGGAAAATTCTAAAGCTTAGAGATAGTGTGAAGGCTTTCATCTCTGTTAAAGTTGGGAATGGTGAAGATACCTCGCTTTGGTTTGATTCTTGGAGACCCCTTGGACCTATTTGTTCTTCCTCAAATGCTAGAGTTATATCTGATTCAGGTCTTGGGAAAGATGCTAAGGTCAGCGCCATCCTTTCAGTAGGGGGGTGGAGATGGCCGGTTGCAAACTCTGTGGAGCTGATTGCTTTGAAAGAGGCATCTTCATCTCATCCCCTCCCCGATTGCAGTCTTCAGGATAACACTCTTTGGGATGGTTCACCGATCTTCTCCATTAAAGGTGTATGGAATCGTATCCGGTCTTCTTCTCAGCGAGTGGATTGGGCTCATCTTGTCTGGTTTTCTCACCATGTGCCTAGGCATTCCTTCACTCTGTGGCTTGCTATTAGAGGTAGACTTTCCACCCAAGACCGACTTCTTTCATTCGGGTTTCATAGTCAATCCTCTTGTTTACTGTGCCAAAGCCATTTGGAGGATCATAATCATCTGTTTTTCAACTGCCCATATTCCACCCGGATTTGGACCTCAATTGCTCTTATATGTGGCTTGGAGCACTACCCTTCTTCTTGGGAGCTTTTGAGACCTTGGCTCTCTAAAATCACCAAAGGATCATCTCTTCACTCCATTATCTGCAGATTGGCAGTGGGAGCCTCAGTCTACTTCATTTGGTATGAAAGGAATTCCCGCAAGCATGGGCAATTACTTATTAATGAAGCAGGGATTATTTCAAAGATAAAGGAGTCGGTCAGAATGAGTCTGGATGGAGCTCAGATCCCGGAAACGAATCTTAATCGCCAGCTGATTTATCGTTGGCACCTCTCTCTCCCTCATTAGATTATTGCTGATGATTTACCTTCGTAGCTCATCTTATGAGTTCTGTTGTTAGGTTCTGGATGTAATCCGGTCTGATTACTTTTGAGGTCTCTACCTCTTGCTGGATGTATTCCTATCGTTTTCTTTTGAGGTCTGACTTTCTTTGAGGTCTCTACCTCTCCTCGGGCTTTGTCCCGATCTTTTGTACCTATTACAGCTAATCAATACAATTCACCCCTTTTAACTTTCAAAAAAAAAAAAAAAAATCAATCTTGGATGAATGCAGCATATTTCACTTAATTCGATCGAGATTGATATAAGTTTATTCCAATACGATCTTTGAGGAATGCTCTACATTGGACTTGATTTGGGTTTTGATCTTGCTTTGATCAAGCTCGATCTAAGATCAAGGCTCGATATTGAACTTAATTCCGATTTGATCAAAGTTTAGTCGAATCCGATCTTAGAGCAATGTTACATATTTGATTTGTTCCAGGTTTGATTTGAGTTTAATCCACCCTTATCTTAGAGCAATGCTTTAAATTGAACTTGATTGGGGTTTGATCGAAGTTTGATTGAATTCGATCTAACAATAGAATCTAAATTGGACTTGATTCTGATTTGATATAAGTTTGATCCAACTCGACTCTCGAGCAACGCTCTCGATTTGACTTGATTTGGGTTTGATCTTTATTAATCCAACAACCTTTTCTTAGAGCAGTGCTGCGAATTAGACTTGATTCATGTGGATCTAATTTGATCTAACCTGGTCTTGTTGCAATGCTTTGGATTGGACTTATTTTGGAATTTGATCTAAGTTTGGCTCGACCCGATCTTGGAGCATCACTTCCAATTGGACTTGACTCAGGTTTGATCTAAGTTTGATACAATCCAAACTTAGAGCAACATTCCAAATTCAAATTGATTTAGCCTTGATTTGGCTCGATCTTGTAGCAACGCTCCATATTGAACTTCATTTAGCTTTATGTAGCTAAATCTAGTCCAATCATGGAGTAATGATTCGATTGAACTTGATTTTAGTTTGATTTAAAGCAATGCTCTAGATCGAACTTAATTCGGGTTTGATTTAAGTTTCATTAACCCAATCCTGAAGCAACATTCATGATTGGAGTTGATTGAAAAGAGATCAAAGTTTGATCTAGGCTGATCATATTATAATGTTTTAGATTGAAATTGATTCGGGTTTGATCTTATTTGATATAAACTAATCATGGAGTGACACTCTAAATTGAACTCTATTCGGGTTTGATCTAACTTGATCTTGGAACAATGCTCCTAATTTAACTTGATTCAGATTCGATCATAGTTTGATCTAACTTGATCTCGAAGCAATGCTTCATTATTATACTTAATTTGGGCTCCATCTTGGTTTAAACTAACCCGATCTTGAAGCAACACTCTAAAATAGACTTGATTTAGGTTTGTTGTTTTATCAAACCTGATTTTAGGGCAACGCTTTAGATTTGATCTGATTCGGTTTTAATCTAAGTTTGATCAAACCCAATCTCAGTGCAACGCTCTTGATTAAACTTGATTTGGGTATTATCTTTATTTCATCGAGCCTACCCTAATCTTGGAGCAACACTCAAAATTGGACTTGATCAATGTTTGATCTAACCTGATCATGCAGCATCACTCCATATTGAACTTGATTCATCTTAGAGCAATCCAACCCGACCTTAGAGAAATGCTCCATATCGAACTTTATTTGGGTTTGACCTAAGTTTGATCCGACCTTATCTTGGAACAATGCATTAAGTTGCATTTGATTCATATTTGTTTTGAGTCTGAACCAAATCAATCTTGGAGGAATGCAGCATATTTCACTTAATTCGATCGAGATTGATATAAGTTTGATCCAATACGATCTTTGAGGAATGCTCTACATTGGACTTGATTTGGGTTTTGATCTTGCTTTGATCAAGCTCGATCTAAGATCAAGGCTCGATATTGAACTTAATTCCGATTTGATCAAAGTTTAGTCGAATCCGATCTTAGAGCAATGTTATTACATATTTGATTTGTTCCAGGTTTGATTTGAGTTTAATCCACCCACCCTTATCTTAGAGCAATGCTTTAAGTTGAACTTGATTGGGGTCTGATCGAAGTTTGATTGAATTCGATCTAACAATAGAATCCAGATTGGACTTGGGTTTGATATAAGTTTGATCCAAATCGACCCTCGAGCAACGCTCTCGATTTGACTTGATTTGATCTATATTAATCAAACAACCTTTTTTAGAGCAGTGCTGCGAATTAGACTTGATTCATGTGGATCTAATTTGATCTAACCTGGTCCTGTTGCAATGCTTTGGATTGGACTTATTTTGGAATTTTATCTAAGTTTGGCTCGACCGGATCTTGGAGTATCACTTCCAATTGGACTTGACTCAGGTTTGATCTAAGTTTGATCCAATCTGAACTTAGAGCAACATTCCAAATTCAAATTGATTTAGACTTGATTTGGCTCGATCTTGTAGCGACGCTCCAGATTGAACTTCATGTGGCTTGATGTAGGTTAGATCTAGTCCAACCATGGAGTAATGCTTGATTGAACTTGATTTTTATTTGATTTAAAGCAATGCTCTAGATCGAACTTGATTCGGGTTTGATTTAAGTTTCATTAACCCAATCCTGAAGCAACATTCATGATTGGAGTTGATTGAAAAGAGATCAAAGTTTGATCTAGGCTGATCATATTATAATGTTTTAGATTGAAATTGATTCGGGTTTGATCTTATTTGATCTAAACTAATCATGGAGTGACACTCTAAATTGAACTCGATTCGGGATTGATCTAACTTGATCTTGGAACAATGCTCCTAATTTAACTTGATTCAGCTTTGATCTCGAAGCAATGCTTCATATTATTATACTTAATTTGGGCTCCATCTTTGTTTAAACTAACCCGATATTGAAGCAACCCTCTAAAATAGACTTGATTTAGGTTTGTTGTTTTATCAAACCCGATTTTAGGGCAACGCTTTAGATTTTATCTGATTCGATTTTAATCTAAGTTTGATCAAACCCAATCTCAGTGCAACGCTCTCGATTAAACTTGATTTGGGTATTATCTTTATTTCATCGAGCCTACCCTAATCTTGGAGCAACACTCAAAATTGGACTTGATCAATGTTTGATCTAACCTGATCATGCAGCATCACTCCATATTGAACTTGATTCATCTTAGAGCAATCCAACCCGACCTTAGAGAAATGCTCTTTATTTGGGTTTCACCTAAGTTTGATCTCCAACCTTATCTTGGAACAATGCATTTAAGTTGCATTTGATTCATATTTGATTTGAGTCTGAACCAAATCAATCTTGGAGGAATGCAGCATATTTCACTTAATTCGATCGAGATTGATATAAGTTTGATCCAATACGATCTTTGAGGAATGCTCTACATTGGACTTGATTTGGGTTTTGATCTTGCTTTGATCAAGCTCGATCTAAGATCAAGGCTCGATATTGAACTTAATTCCGATTTGATCAAAGTTTAATCGAATCCGATCTTAGAGCAATGTTACATATTTGATTTGTTCCATGTTTGATTTGAGTTTAATACACCCTTATCTTAGACCAATGCTTTAAATTGAACTTGATTGGGGTTTGATCGAAGTTTGATTGAATTCAATCTAACAAAAGAATCCAGATTGGACTTGATTCGGGTTTGATATAAGTTTGATCCAACTTGACCCTCGAGCAACGCTCTCGATTTGACTTGATTTGGGTTTGATCTTTATTAATCCAACAACCTTTTCTTAGAGCAGTGTTGCGAATTAGACTTGATTCATGTGGATCTAATTTGATCTAATCTGGTCTTGTTGGGCTCACTTCTATAATGTCCCTTTTGAAAAAGCTTTAGGATGGGAGCTTCTCTCTCTAAGCTTGGAGCCTCTCTCTCTAAGCTTTCTCTCTGCTGTTTTTCTGCTGCTTCTCTCTGATCTGATCATGGAGGTTCCTCCCGTTTTGTCCTCTTCGTGTGGAGATGAGCATCCTCTGCTTCCTGTTCCTAAGGATGGCTCAGGTGGTATAGTTCTGGATAAAGTCTCTTTGGATTCCTCATCCATCTCTATTCCATCCTTTGTTCTTGTGAGCCGGGTGGGAAGGATGCGGCTCTGTGCAAAGCTTCTTCTCCTCCATCATCTTCTCTCAATGGCTATGCTTCTTCTCTCCCTTTGCCCTGTTCATGGCTTTCGGATGATCCCGTTCCTCTTGCTATGGCGCATTCCTTGGTGGATGATTATGCTGATTCCTTCAGATTCGGTTGTTTGTTGCTGATTCGGAGATTAGGGAGAGCCTTGCTTTTAGTGGATCTTCTTCTCCCGTAATCGGTGCTGGAGTTTCCTCTTCCGGTTCGGTGCTGGGCTTTCTCTCCATGGGGATTGTGCTGCGTTATCTCCAGGATCCCCTGTTTTTTCCTCACAGCATATCTTTTTTTTTTTTTTTTTTGAAAGGTGAAGTATGAATTTATAAGTAAAGGAGAGTTAAGTACAAGAAAACGGGGCAAACCCCGGATAAGACAAGCAAGAACAGAAAAAACCTAAACAACAGGTGAAGACATCTCACACGAGATGAAAAGTAAGAAAGACAACATCAAAATATCCCCAGCATCTAGATGTCATCGGAGAAGGTATCGGGTAGTTGCCATTTTGAATCAGATGCAGATTTTCAAGATTAAAAGGGAAATTAGAGCCATCCAACTTCTGCCTGATAGAGTCCCTGATTGAAGTGACGATTCCACGCTCATTATGAAGTATACGGCCATGGTTGCGAGAGTTTCTTTCCATCCATATGAAATAGATTGTAGCTCCCAAGGCAAGCTTCCTAATAGTGGACAAAAGCGAAGATCCTCTTATATCACAGCACAGCCTCGGCCACAGGGTCTCCCAGGAATAAGGATAAGGCAATAGATCGTACTTACAAGCAATAGCAGTCCAAACCCGACAAGAGAATGGGCAATCAAAGAAGAGGTGGTTGTGATCTTCCACATCATCCTGACATAAAACACACTTCATATGACAAATCAACCCGAATGATAAAAGCCGGTCCTGAGAAGGTAGCCTCCCACGGATTGCAAGCCAGAGGATAAATGAGTGCCTAGGGACATGATGCTTAAACCAAACCAAGTGAGCCCAAGGCACTCGGTTAGAAGGAGATCTGATGACATTCCAAGCTTTTTGATTGAGAAGTCCAAGGAGCCGTCCCACTCCACTTTATCAATATGAGAACAGTTGGGCAAATGAAGAGATCTAGATTCCTCTCTGAGACTAGTCAGCTCATAAGAATCAGCAGGAGGCCACAACCAATAGCCAGAAGAGATAATAGCACTAACCTTTGCATCAGCGGTGAGGCCCGAGTCATAAATAACTCTAGCATGAGGAGAGGTACAGATAGGGCCTTGAGGTCTCCAGGCATCAAACCACAGTGAGGTACTCTCGCCGTTCCCAACTTTCACAGAGATGAAAGGCTTCACTCTGTCTCTAATTTTAAGAAGCCTCCTCCAAGTCCACGAGCAATTCCAAGGGACTTTAGCAACCCAGAAATGCTCCTTGTGCAGCAGATTCAGCTTAACCCAAGTAGCCCATAAGGAAGAAGAGCAAGGATTGCATAACAGCCAAACATCATGGAGGCAACATTCCAGTCTTTAATTTTCTTAATCCGAGACCACCTTCAGCTTTAGGAGTGGAGATATCAGCCCAAGCTACTTTAGCACCATAACGATTCATAGAGACTCCGCTCCAGAGGAAAGCCGAAAGGATGCTCTCAATGGTTTTGGTGACCTTGGCAGGAAGAATGAAATGGGCGCACCAAAAGACTGGATACTAAAAAGAACAGATTGGATAAGCTGAACTCTACCGGCATATGAAAGGAAGCGATTGGTCCAGGTTTTAATTCTCCCCAAAATACGATCAACCAGAGCTTGACAATCACGAGCATTGAGCTTGGATGAAATGAGCGGGACCCCCAAGTATCTAATGGGAAATGAACCAAGTGGAAATCCTAGATGATTCAAAATATCTTGATGCATATGGCCTTTGACACCCGAAAGGAAAGTAGAGCATTTGTCCACATTTGGACTAAGTCCCGAAAGGGAAGAGAATGTAGCAAGAGCATCTTTCACAACTTGAATAGAATTCAGATCACCATGGCAAAAGATCATCAAGTCATCAGCAAAACAAAGGTGAGATAACTTAGATTTCCTGCATCTCCAGTGGTATCTAAAAAATGTAGACCTCCTCACAGCATATCAAGCCTTCTGGTCTGAATCAGGTGTCACATCTAGTACCTCCATTTGATTTTAGAGGCCCTTGTTTCCCACCTCTATCGAATACTCCTGGTGACTCTAATTTTCAAAATCCATCGCGCCCGTCTCCATTTGCTGACGTCACTGCGGCTTCCCCTGTTCCTCTCCCGAAGGCTTCTTCCTCTCCTGTTCTTGGGGCTGCAGTGGGTCCGGTTTGTGCTCAATCTTCCTGGGCTTCGCTTGTCAAGGATTGTTCTGCTTCTATGGAGCTTGCTTACATTAAGCCGGTGATTTCGGACATTGAGGGCAATGTTAGGATTAAGCTCCCTGCCTCTGTGGCTCGTAAGGGAGCTTCTATCTGGCAAAATACCATTGTTGGATTCTTCCTTGACAAGCTGCCTTTCTCCTTGGTTCAAGCGTGTGCTCAGAGGCATTGGGGGAAGTCTGGGCTTACAGATGTTCTGTGTAATGGAAATGGATTCTTCTTTTTCAAATTCTCTGATCCAGTTAGAGTATCTGATGCTTTGGAAAAGGGGGTCCTTGGTATTTGGAGGCAGGCCAATATTCCTAAAGCGCTGGTCTCCGTGTATGAATCTCTCCAAGGAGGGCTGTAAGAAAGTTCCTATTTGGGCTCACTTCTATAATGTTCCGTTGGAGTATTGGACGGAGGAAGGCCTCAGTTATATTGCTAGCATGGTTGGGAAACCTCTACATGCAGATAAGATGACATCCTCACTAAGGCGTTTAAGCTACGCCCGTATATGCATTGAGATTGACATAGATGCTTCCCTCCCCAAGGCGTTTGACTTAGAATTGGAAGACGGTAGTATTTCAGGGATCCAAATTGAGTATAATTGGGTTCCAAGAGGTGCTCCGTGTGTAAGGAATTTGGCCACCTTCCATCTAACTGCAAGAAGGTTAGTCATCAAGTATGGATTCCCAAATCTTCTCATCTTAACTCAAAGTCTGTATCAGATGGAGATTGTCAGCTTGTGGAAAACCATCGTAGGGATGTACCGATTTTGCATTCCTCTCCTCCCAAGGCTCAGATTGCTCCTCCTTCAAAGGCTCAGGCTGGCCCTAGTTCAATGGCATCTCCAAGGAATCTTCTCCTGCGCGTGAGTTGCGCAGCTCCGTCAACAGCTTTGCAGCCCTTCGTTCGCTTGATGACCGGGCCGCTATAATTGCTGAGGATCCGATTGCAGCTGTTGACGATCCGAATGGTTCAGGACTTGGTGATCCGACTCGAGTTGACGATCCGTTTGGTTCAGGAGTCAGGGATCCATTTGCAGTTGACGATCCGATTGGTGAAGGAGTTGGTGATCCAATAGCTGTTGACGATCCGATTGGTACAGGAGCTGGTGATCCGATTGTATTTGACGATCCGAATGCTTTGATTGTCCCGATGGCCAGTTCCTCTGTTTCTCCTGTTGGGGACTCCCCCTCTCTGCATTGCCCCCCCCCATTATTGGTAGTGAGGTCTCTTCCCCCTCCTCGTCTTCATCTAGCACTCCTCTTCTGGCTAGGAGCTCATTATGATTGATGAAGTTGAGAAAAAGCTGGGTAGGAAGAAGAAGGACAAGAAGAAGAACGGTAGCTCTGGTAACTCCAGAGGGAAGCTCTCTATGAATTCCAAATGATTAAGCTTGCTTCATGGAATATTCGGGGTCTAAATGATCCTACAAAGCAATCGGAGGTTCGTCACTTGGTACATTCTCAAAGACTCTCTTGTATAGCTCTCCTAGAAACTAAGATTAATGCATTCAATAAAGAAAGATCCAAATGAGCTTGTTTCACGGCTGGCACTGTGCAAACTTTTATGATGGTTCTGGATCCGGTAGGATCTGGATTTGGTGGGATCCAAATATTCTTCAGGCTGATGCTGTTTCCAAGCATGACCAGGTTATCCACCTTTCTCTCACTCTTCTAAACTCTGGAGTTAAATTGGCTGCCTCATTTGTCTATGGAGTTAATGATGTCATTGCTAGAAGACAGCTTTGGACTAATTTGAAGAAGCAAGCAGTTTCCTTTTCCCAACTGCCGTGGATTGTTATGGGGGACTTTAATGCCATTAGATTTCGTCATGAAAGGAAAGGAGGTAGTCTTGAGTGGCCTTGCTACATGGATGAGTTAACGATACTTTGTTTGAAGCCGGGCTGGAGGATCTACGGTTCAGTGGGTGCCTTTTCACCTGGCACAACTCTAGATCGACTGGGCTTATCCTTAGGAAACTGGATAGAGCTATTGTAAATTCTCTGTGGCATCAATCTTTTGCTCAATCTTATGCAGAATTTCTTCCTTTCGGGCTATCTGATCACTCTCCTGTGGTGGTGAACCTTGGGATTAATCATCCCTTTACAAATGTCCTTTCAAATTCTTCAATTTCTGGACTGAATTTGATGAATTCAATCCGTTAATTGATAAGATCTGGAGCACCCCTGTTGTTGGCCACTCTATGTTCAGAGTTTATAAAAAGCTGAAGCTTGTTAAACTGCATTGAAAGAACTGAGTAGGAGCAAGAATGCGATCATCAATGGTGATCTTACCTCTCTTCGTTCTGAGCTAGATGGCATCCAATCTTCTATTGCTGCTGGGCATCACGGCATGGACGTCCTTGAGAAGGAAAAGGACTGTGCTAAGAGGCTGTATATGGCATTAAATGGAAGAGAGAGCTACGCTAGGCAGAGGAGCAGAATCCAATGGCTGAAAGATGGAGATCATTGTACCTCCTTCTCTTCGACTCTATTAAAGGGAGAAACAATCTTAATAAGATTCTTTGTATCCAGAATGAAAATGGAGAATGGATTCGACAGAAGGATCAGATTGCTCAGGAGGTGGTTGGATTCTACACTCATCTTCTCGGTACGAGATGTGGTACTAAATATGATGGAGGAGATGTTCTTGCTAAGTATGTGGATTGCGCTCTCTCTAAGATCAAAGAAGGTTTTTAACCTGTGCTTTCACTGATGAAGAAATCAAGGGTGCTATGTTTGACTTACACCCTAACAAAGCTCCAGGCCCTGATGGATTCAATGCTTTCTTCTTCCAAAAGACCTAGCCCATTGTTGGAGCTGAAATCACTGCCGCTATAAAGGATTTCTTCTCCAATGGTCTGCTTCTCAGAGGTTAACTGCAAAACTATTGCTCTCATTCCTAAGGTCCCTAATGCTTCAAAATTGAAGGACTTCCGACCGATATCATGCTGCAACACTGTGTACAAATGCATCACCAAACTTCTTGCCAGCCGATTGAAGCAAATCCTCCCTACATTTATAAATGATGCACAATCTGCTTTTGTGCATGGAAGGCTTATTGGGGATAACATCCTATTGGCTCAGGAGCTGGTCCGTGGTTATCATCTTCCTTCTTCCACCCCTAAATGTGCTCTAAAGATTGATATTATGAAGGCTTTGATTCGGTTCGATGGGATTTCCTTTGGGATACTCTGCAGCTTCTTGGCTTTCCTCCTTTATTTATTGGCTGGATTCGGTCATGTGTTTCCACTGCAAGGTATTCAGTGGCTATTAATGGTGAACTCAATGGTTTCTTGATGGGAAGAAAGGTCTTCGTCAAGGGACCCAATCTCTCCTTATCTTTTTGTTATATGCATGGAAGTCTTCTCTAGGATTCTTGATCAGAAAATCCATGCCTCCCCCTCTTTCAAATTTCATTGGAGATGCCGGAAATCCAAGACTTCACATCTATGTTTTGCAGATGATCTGATGGTTTTTTGCCGTGGAGATTTGAACTCTATAAATGTGGTGAAGGATGCCCTTGACACGTTCTCCTCTCTCTCCGGTCTTACTCCTAATCACTCCAAAAGCTCCACCTTCCTCTCGGTGTCTCGGTTCATCTCCAGCAGGATATTACTGACTTGCTGGGTTCTCTCTTGGCTCTTTTCCAATTAGATATCTGGGTGTCCCTCTAATTACCACAAAACTCAAAGCTTCGATTTTTCTTTGGTTGATCGTATTTTAAGGAGGATCAAAGTTTGGACTAATCGTTTCCTCTCCTATGCTGGCAGACTGCAACTCATCCAATCGGTAATTTTTAGTATTCAGTCCTTTTGGAGTGCTCACTTCATTCTTCCAGTTAAAATCACTAAAGATATTGAAAGCATTCTTTCGGCCTTCTTATGGAACGGTGTTTCCTTGAACCGGTATGGAGCTAAAGTATCTTGGTCTACCATCACTACTCCCAAGGAGGAAGGGGGTTTGGGTATAAAGAAGATCCGGGATTGGAATGCAGCATCAATGGCTCGGCACATTGGTCACTATGCAATCCTTGCTCTAAATCCTTATGGCTGCCTGGGTTAAGCTAAATCTTCTGCATAAAGAACACTTTTGGGTGGTAAAAGTCCCTTGGGATTGCTCTTGGACTTGGAGGAAAATTCTTAAGATTCGGGATATAGTGAGGAATTTCATTTCTTTTAAGGTGGGGAATGGCGATAGCACTCCCTTTGGTTTGATTCATGGAGACCTCAAGGACCTATTTGCTCTTCTTCTCATGCTAGAGTTATCACCGACTCGGGCCTTTCCAAAGATGCTAAGGTTAGTGCCATCATTTATGCTGGAAATTGGAGGTGGCCGGCCGCGAATTCCCTTGAGCTTATCACCTTGAAATCTGAACCGGTTCTCTTCCTTTACCTGATTGCAGCTGTTCGGATAAGGTATTATGGGAAGGTTCTACTGCGTTCTCTATTAAGAGAGCTTGGAATATCCTCCGGTTACCTTCCCAACGTGTTGATTGGGCTCATTTAGTCTGGTTTAAGCATCATGTACCAAGGCATTCTTTCATTTTATGGCTTGCCATTAGAGGTAGACTTGCTACCCAGGATCGTCTTATCTCTTATGGTATTCATTGTCAGACGGCTTGCTATTTATGTCGTCACAGATTGGAGGATCACGATCATCTATTTTTCAGCTGTCCTTTCTC
>UESW01002386.1:43100-57350 GCA_900491605.1 Calamus simplicifolius
CATTGTTCCTTCCTTTAACAGTGTTGAAGAAAAAGGAGGAGCATTGGTCCCCATCTTTCAGCCACTGAATTCTACTTCTTTGCCTGGCATAACTCTCCTTCCCTTTACATGCAAGGGACAGCCTATTAGAGCATTCAACTTCCTTCGCCAAGAGCTCAATGTCATTGTTACCAGCCGCAATGGAAGACTGCACAGCTGCAAGTTCGGAACGAAGAGATGCAAGGTCCCCGTTAATCAAATTGTTCTTGCTCTTGCTCAGAGCCTTCAATGCAACTTTAACAAGTTTAAGCTTTTTGTACAGTCTAAACATGGCATGACCAGTCACCGTAGTATTCCAGATTTGCTCTACTAGAGGATAGAATTCATCAAATGAAGACCAGAAGTTAAAAATTTGAAAGGAGGTTTGAATTGAGGAACAGAGATCCCAAGATTAGCCACAACCGTTGCATGATCCGAAAGACCAAAGGGAGGAATTCAGCATATGAATCAGCAAAAGAGTGAAGCCAAGCCGGGTTCACAAGGGCCCTGTCGAGTTTTCTAAGAATGTGCCCATGGAGTCTGGAATTGTGCCAGGTGGAAGAGAGGACCCCCAAATCTCAGATCATCCAAGCCAGCTTCAAGAAGAGAGTCATTAAGATCATTCATAGTATTGGACCACGCACTGCTACCTCCTTTCCTTTCATGGCGATAACGGATGGCATTAAAGTCCCCCATGATAATCCAAGGCAGAAGGGAAAAAGACTGTGCTTGATCGATCAAATTTGCCCAGAGCATTTTTTGTAGTAGCGTCATTTGCACCATACACAAAAGAAGCAGCAAAACTGACGCCAGAGTCAATAACAGTTAAAGATAGATGAATAGCTTGATCATTTAAAGAAACAATATTAGCTTGAAGAAGCTTAGGATTCCACCAAACCCAGATCCTACCGGATCCATTACCGTCAAAAGAATTAACGCATTGCCATCCATTGAACATGCCAGATTGAAAATTTCCTTTATTACACTCCTTAATCTTTGTTTCCAGAAGAGCTATACAGGAGAAATGATGGGAATTGACCAGGTATCTGACCTCAGCTTTTTGGAGAGATCGTTGATACCCCTCACGTTCCAAGCCGCGAGCTTAATCATTTGGAGTTCTGTGGAGGAAACCCCCTGGAGCAGCCAGAATTCCCAGATTTCCTCTTATCCTTCTTCTTCCTTCCCAGCTTTCTCTCAACTTCATCAACAATGATAATCTTCCTAGCAAGGGGTGGAGTGCTAGAAGAGGACGGCGAATCCTCACATCCAAAACAGGGGGGGGAAGAGGAGGTGGAGTCCCTAACACGAGGAACAGAGGAAGTTTGAAATGGCACTGTAGCTAGAGGAAACGGATCGTCAAAATTCGGATCTCCCAAAGCTCCTGTAGCAGGCGGATCTATAACAGCTAATGGATCGTTAGCAGGCGGCACTGTAGCAGCAACTGTAGCAGGCACTGTAGCAGCAACTGTAGCAGGCGGATCTAAAATAGACTTGATTTAGGTTTGTTGTTTTATCAAACCCGATTTTAGGGCAACGCTTTAAATTTGATCTGATTCGGTTTTAATCTAGGTTGATCTAACCCAATCTTAGTGCGATGCTCTCGATTAAACTTGATTTGGGTATTATCTTTATTTCATCGGGCCTACCTAATCTTGGAGCAACACTCAAAATTGGACTTGGTTAATGTTTGATCTAACCTGATCATGCAGCATCACACTCTCCATATTGAACTTGATTGATCCTAGAGCATCACCCGACCAGAGAGAAATGCTCCATATCGAACTTTGTTTGGGGTTTGACCTAAGTTTGATCCGACCTTATCCTGGAACAATGCGTTAAATTGCATTTGATTCATTTTTGATTGAGTCTGAACCAAATCAATCTTTGAGGAATGCATCAGCATATTTCACTTAATTCGAGATTGATATAAAGTTTGATCCAATACGATCTTTGAGGAATGCTCTACATTGGACTTGATTTGGGTTTTGATCTTGCTTTGATCAATTTCACAATCTAAGATCAAGGCTCGATGTTGAACTTAATTCCGATTTGATCAAAGTTTAGTCGAATCCGATCTTAGAGCAATGTTACACTTATTCGATTTGTTCCGGGTTTGATTTGAGTTTAATCCACCCTTATCTTAGAGCAATGCTTTAATTGAACTTGATTGGGTTTGATCGAAGTTGATTGAATTCGATCTAACAATAGAATCCAGATTGGACTTGATTCGGGTTTGATATAGTTTGATCCAACTCGATCCTCAAGCAGCACTCTCTATTTGACTTGATTCGGTGGGTTTGATCTATATATTAATTCAACCTTTTCTTAGAGCAATGCTGCGAATTAGACTTGATTCATGTGGATCTAATTTGATCTAACCTGGTCTTGTTGCAATGCTTTGGATTGGACTTGTTTGGAATTTGATCTAAGTTTGGCTCGACCCCGATCATGGAGCATCACTTCCAATTGGACTTGACTCAGGTTTGATCTAAGATTGATCCATCCGAACTTTTAGAGCAACATTCCGAATTCAAATTGATTTAGCCTTGATTTGGCCCGATTTTGTGCAACGCTAGAGATGAACTTTATTTAGCTTGATGTAGGTAGATCTAGTCCATCATGGAGTAATGCTTCGATTGATCTTGATTTCAGTTTGATTTAAAGCAATTCTCTAGATCGAACCTGATTCGGGTTCGATTTAAGTTTCATTAACCCAATCCTAAAGCGACATTCATGATTGGGGTTGATTGAAAAGAGATCAAAGTGATCTAGGTTGATCATATATATAATGTTTTAGGTTGAAATTGATTCGGGTTTGATCTTATTTGATCGAAACTAATCATGGAGTGACACTCTAATTGAACTCGATTCGGGTTTGATCTAACTGATCTTGGAACAATGCTCCTAATTTAACTTGATTCAGGTTCGATCATAGTTTGATCTAACTTGATCTCGAAGCAATGCTTCATATTATACTTAATTTAGGCTCCATCTGGTTTAAACTAACCCGATCTTGAAGCACACTCTAAAATAGACTGATTTAGGTATGTGTTTTATCAAACCCGATTTAGGTTTAGATTTGATCTGATTCGGTTTTAATCTAGGTTTGATCGAACCCAATCTTAGTACGATGCTCTCGATTAAACTTGATTTGGGTATTATCTTTATTTCATCGGGCCTACCTAATCTTGGAGCAACACTCAAAATTGGACTTGATTAATGTTTGATCTAACCTGATCAGCAGCATCACACTCTACATATTGAACTTGATTCATCCTAGAGCAATCCAACCCGACCTTAGAGAAAATGCTCCATATCGAACTTTGTTTTGGTTTGACCTAAGTTTGATCCGACCTTATCTTGGAACAATGCATTAAATTGCATTTGATTCATATTTTGATTTTAGTCTGAACCAAATCAATCTTGGAGGAAAGCAGCAGCATATTTCACTTAATTCGAGATAGATATAAAGTTTGATCTTCAATCCTCTCTTAGCAGGCTGGCTTTGGGAGCTTCTGTCTATTACATTTGGAATGAAAGGAACTCTCGCATGCATGGGCGGTTGCCTCTTAATGAGATCGGCATCGTTACCAAGATCATTGAATCAGTTAGGCTAAAGCTTGAGGGAGAAAAGTTTCCCAGGAATGCTACTAATCTACAGCTGCTAGATAGGTGGCAGCTACCCGCTTCCCTACTGGATTGATCTTGTCTTTCACTCGTTTTGAGCTCCTTTGTTAGATGCTTGGTTTCTTTGTGGGTTGGGTTACCATTACTGTGGGTATTCTCTTCCATTTGCTTGCTGTGTAACCCTTGGTGGATGTAATCCAAATGGGGGTTTCTTCGCATATTTTGATCCGGGGTATGCCCCGAGTACCTGTACTTATAACTTTTCACTTTCTTATTAATACATCTCACACATTTACCTTTCAAAAAAAAAAAAAAAAAAAAAAAAAAAAAAAAGATATAAAGTTTGATCCAATACGATCTTTGAGGAATGCTCTACATTGGACTTGATTTGGGATTTGATCTTGCTTTGATCAAGCTCAAATCTAAGATCAAGGCTCGATATTGAACTTAATTCTGATTTGATCAAAGTTTAGTCGAATCCGATCTTAGAGCAATGTTACACTTATTCGATTTGTTCCGGGTTTGATTTGAGTTTAATCCACCCTTATCTCAGAGCAATGCTTTAAATTGAACTTGATTGGGGTTTGATCGAAGTTTGATTAAATTCGATCTAACAATAGTAGAATCCAGATTGGACTTGATTCGGGTTGATATAAGTTTGATCCAACTCGATCCTCGAGCAGCGCTATCGATTTGACTTGATTCGGTGGGTTTGATCTAAATATTAATCCAACCTTTCTTAGAGCAATGCTTCGAATTAGACTTGATTCATGTGGATCTAATTTGATCTAACCTGGTCTTATTGCGATGCTTTGGATTGGACTTGTTTTGGAATTTGATCTAAGTTTGGCTCGACCCGATCATGGAGCATCACTTCCAATTGGACTTTTTTTTTTTTTTTTTGAAAAGTAAAGGTGAGAACTATATTGACAAAAGGATTTAAAGTACATGATCACGGGGCATACCCCGGAAGAAACAAGTAGCAAGTAGTGGGAGTTATAACCACCAAAACGGAAAGACAACCTCATACAATGGGAAAGACAACCCAAAGGAGGAAGGAGCAGCTATCGAGGCTAACTACAAAAAACCAATAAGATCAATAAGATCGAAGACAGATAATCATCTTAGAAGGGTAGGGGGAAGATCCCAAACTTGAATCACATGGAGATTTGCTGTATTTCGAGGAAATTCAGCACCATCCAGTTTTCTCCTGATAGAGTCCATGATTATAGTGACGAGCCCTCTTTCATTTTGGAGAATGCAATCATGTTTGCGAGAGTTCCTTTCATACCATATGAAGTACACAGTGGCTCCCAAAGCAAGTCTCCTAATAGTCGAAAGAAGCGAGGACCCTCTAAGTGTCCTGCAGAGCCACGACCTCAGATTCTCCCAAGTAGAAGGAAAGTGCAATAGTTCACATTTACAAGCAATTGTAGACCAAACCCGAAACGAATATGGGCAATCAAAGAAAAGATGATTGTGGTCTTCCACATCATCATGACTGAAATAGCAAGTCATATGATGATTATCCCGTATGATAACAGCCGGTCTTGAGTGGAGAGCCTTCCTCTAATTGCTAACCAAAGAATGAAGGAATGCCTTGGAACATGATGCTTAAACCATAACAAGATTGCCCAGGGAACTCGATGTGAGGGATTCCTAATAACATTCCAGGCTCTTTTGATTGTGAACACACTAGAACCATCCCATTCTACTTTATCAATTTGTGAACAGTTGGGTGAAGGGAGGGTTCTTGATTCATCTTTCAGAGTAATGAGCTCATATGAATTAGCAATAGGCCAATTCCAATTGCCTGAAGAAATAATGGCACTAACCTTAGCATCTTTAGTGAGTCCCGAGTCGAAGATGACTCTAGCATGAAGAGAAGAGCAAATAGGGCCTTGAGGTCTCCAGGAATCGAACCAAAGTGAGGTATTGTCACCATTCCCCACTTTCACAGAGATGAAGGCTTTCACTCTATCCGAATCTTGAAAATTCTGGATTCCCCACTTTCAAATTCCACTTGAGATGTCGGGAATCCAGAATTTCTCATTTATGTTTTGCTGATGATCTTCTGGTTTTCTGCCGCGGTAACCTGAACTCCATTAGAGTTGTGAAGGATGCTCTGGATACCTTCTCCTCCCTCTCTGGTTTAGTCCCAAATAATGCCAAAAGTTCGATCTTTCTCTCAGTGTGCCGGATGATTCTCATCACGATCTTGTTAACTTCATCGGCTTCAAGCTTGGCTCCTTTCCCATTAGATATCTGGGAGTTCCTTTGATCTCCTCGAAGCTTAGAGCTCTCGATTGCCATGCTTTGGTTGATCGCATTCTGAAAAGGATCAAGATCTGGACAAACCGTTTTTCTCTCCTATGCTGGAAGGTTACAACTCATTCAATCTGTTTTATTCAGTATCCAGTCTTTTTGGAGTTCCCACTTTATTCTCCCTGTCAAGGTTCTCAATGACATTGAAGGGATTCTGTCGGCTTTCTTATGGAAGGGATGTTCTTTGAATCGCAATGGTGCTAAAGTGGCCTGGTCGGACATCTCTGCCCGAAAGAGGAAGGGGGTTTGAGGATCAAAAAAATGAGAGATTGGAACTATGCCTCCATGACCCGCTATATCTGGTTATTATGCAGCCCTGCTCTAAATCTTTGTGGGCGGCGTGGGTAAAGAAGAATCTGCTTCACAAAGATCACTTTTGGGTTGCTAAAGTTCCATGGAATTGCTCTTGGACTTGGAGGAAAATTCTTAAGCTTCGGGATAGAGTGAAGGCCTTTATCACTGTCAAAGTGGGGAATGGAGCCTCTACTTCCCTTTGGTTTGATTCTTGGAGAAGTCTTGGACCTATATGCACTTCCTCAAATGCTAGAGTTATTTCTGACTCTGGTCTCAACAAAGATGCAAAGGTCAGTGACATCCTCTCCTTTGGCCAATGGAGATGGCCTGCTGCAAACTCTATTATGCTCATTGACTTAAAGGATGAGACTAGATCCTTCCTTCACCCGACTGCAGTCATCCAGATCAGCTTCTTTGGGATGGTTCCACCGCTTTCTCCATTAAAAGAGTTTGGAACAGTATCCGTGCTCATGGCAGGCGTGTTGACTGGACTCATCTTCTTTGGTTTAAGCACCACGTTCCGAGGCACTCCTTCATTTTATGGCTAGCGTTCCGTGGTAGGCTATCTACTCATGATCGTCTTCGCTCCTTTGGTATCCACTGTCACTTAACCTGTTATCTTTGCCAAGAACAATCAGAGGATCATTGTCATCTATTTTTCAGCTGCCCTTTCTCTTCCGGATCTGGTCTTTTATTGCGACTATGTGTGACCTTGAGCATTTTCCTTCTTCATGGGAGCTCTTGAGACCGTGGCTCTGCAAAAACATCAAAGGCTCTTCCCTTCATTCCATTATCTGCAGACTGGCTTTAGGTGCTTCGCTATATATCTCATTTGGTCTGAAAGGAACTCTCGCAAGCATGTCAGCGACCTCTTAATGAAGTGGGTATTATTACAAAAATTTTGGAGTCCGTAAGGGCGAGTCTGGATGGCGCTACTTTCCCCAAGAAGAAGAAGGCTCATCTCACTTTGATTGCAAGGTGGCAGCTCCCTTCCTCTATTTTGCGTTGACGACTTCGATTGGGCCATTGGATTATATTCCTTCTGCTTACAATGTAATTATATTATCATCTGATCGCCCTTGTGTCTGGAGATAATTCTCCTGTTGGCGGTTGTTTGCCCCTTGTTTTCCTCTTTCGGGGATGCCCCGAGCTATTGTACATCACTTGCCTTTACCTTTTAGTAATATAATTAACACTTTCACCTTTCAAAAAAAAAAAAAAAAAGTCCAGGAGCAATTCCAAGGGACTTTAGCCACCCAGAAGTGTTCTTTGTGCAGCAAGTTCATCTTCACCCAAGCAGCCCATAAAGAGTTAGAGCAAGGTTGACATAGGAGCCAGATGTAACGAGTCATTGAAGCAACATTCCAATCTTTAATCTTCTTTACCCCCAGACCTCCTTCAGCTTTAGGAGTAGAGAGATCAGCCCAAGCTACTTTAGCCCCAGATCGTTTCAGAGAAACCCCATTCCAGAGGAAAGCCGAGAGAATTCCTTCTATGGCTTTGGTGACTTTAGCTGGTAGAATAAAATGGGCACTCCAATACGATTGGATACTGAAAATAACCGACTGAATGAGTTGCAGCCTACCAGCATAAGACAGAAATCGGTTTGTCCAAGTCTTGATCCTCCTCAAGATACGGTCAACCAGGGCATGACAATCAGAAGCCTTGAGTTTAGTTGAAATAAGCGGAACTCCCAAATATCTGATAGGAAAGGAACCAAGAGGAAAACCCATATAATTCAAGATATCTTGCTGCATGTGATCTGTGACACCCGATAGGAAAGTGGTGCTTTTAGTACTATTTGGGATAAGACCCGAGAGAGAGGAAAAAGTAGCTAGAGCGTCTTTTACAACTTTAATAGAGTCCAAGTCACCCCGGCAAAAGATCATCAAATCATCGGCAAAACATAGATGAGATAACTTGGCTTTCCGGCATCTCTCCAGTGGAATTTAAATAAGGAGGAATCACGTATCTTTCGATCTAAAATACGAGAGAAGATATCCATGCATATAACAAATAAATAGGGCGAGATAGGGTCACCTTGACGAATACCTTTCCTTCCTTCAAAGAAAACCATTGAGCTCTCCATTTATTGCCACTGAGTATTTTGCAGAGGAGACACAAGATCTGATCCACCCAATGAAATTGGAGGGGAAACCAAGAAGCTACATAGAATCCCAAAGGAAATCCCATCTGACAGAGTCAAAAGCCTTCATTAAGTCAATCTTGAGAGCACATTTAGGTGAGGAGGAGGGGAGATGATAGCCTCTAACAAGCTCTTGAGCCATCAAGATATTATCACCAATGTGCCTTCCCTGAACAAATGCAGCTTGAGCTTCATTTTTTTTTTTTTTGAAAGATGAAGTATGAAATTTATAAGTAAAGGAGAGTTAAGTACATAAGACGGGGCATACCCCGGATAAGACAAGTAAGAACAGTAGAAACCTAAACAACAGGTGAAGACATCTCACACGAGATGAAAGCTAAGTAAGACAACATCAAAATATCCCCAGCATCTGGATGTCATCAGAGAAGGGTTCCGGGAAGTTGCCATTTTGAATCAGCTGCCGATTTGCAGGATTAAAGGGGAATTTAGAGCCATCCAGCTTCTGCCTGATAGATTCCAAGATCGAAGTGACGATACCACGCTCATTTTGAAATATTCGTCCATGTTTGCGAGAGTTCCTTTCCATCCATATGTAATAGATTGTAGCTCCCAAGGCAAGCTTCCTAACAGTGGACAAAAGCGAAGATCCTTTTATATCACAGCACATCCTCGGCCACAGGGTCTCCCAAGAATAGGGATAAGGCAAAGATCGCACTTACAAGCAATAGCAGTCCAGACCCGACAGGAGTATGGGCATTCAAAGAAGAGGTGGTTGTGATCTTCGACATCTACTAGACAGAAAACACACTGCATATGACCAATCAACCCGAAAGATAAAAGCCGGTCCTGAGAAGGTAGCCTCCCACGGATTGCAAGCCAGAGAATAAATAAGTGCCTAGGGACATGATGCTTGAACCAAACCAAATGAGCCCAAGGCACTCGGTTAGAAGGAGATCTGAGGACATTCCAAGCTTTTTTGATTGAGAAGTCCAAGGAGCCGTCCCACTCCACATTATCAATCTGAGAACAGTTGGGCATATGAAGGGATCTAGTTTCCTCTCTGAGCCTAATCAGCTCATGAGAATCTACAGGAGGCCACAACCAATAGCCAGAAGAGATAATAGCACTAACCTTTGCATCTGCGGTGAGGCCCGAGTCATAAATAACTCTAGCATGAGGAGAGGTACAGATAGGGCCTTGAGGTCTCCAGGCATCAAACCACAGTGAGGTACTCTCGCCGTTCCCAACTCTCACAGAGATGAAAGGCTCACACTGTCTCTAATTTTAAGAAGCCTCCTCCAAGTCCACGAGCAATTCCAAGGGACTTTAGCAACCCAGAAATGCTCCTTGTGCAGCAGATTCAACTTGACCCAAGTAGCCCATAAGGAAGAAGAGCAAGGATTGCATAACAGCCACACATATCGAGTCATGGAGGCAACATTCCAGTCTTTAATTTTCTTAATCCCAAGACCCCCTTCAGCTTTAGGAGTGGAGATATCAGCCCAAGCTACTTTAGCACCATAACGTTTCATAGAGACTCCGCTCCAGAGAAAAGCCGAAAGGATGCTCTCAATGGTTTTGGTGACCTTGGCAGGAAGAAAGAAATGGGCGCACCAAAAGGACTGGATACTAAAAAGAACAGATTGAATAAGCTGAAGTCTACCTGCATATGAAAGGAAGCGATTGGTCCAGATTTTAATTCTCCCCAAAATGCGATCAACCAGAGCTTGACAATCACGAGCATTGAGCTTGGATGAAATGAGCGGGACTCCCAAGTATCTAATGGGAAATGAGCCAAGAGGAAATCCCAGATGATTCGAAATAGCTTGATGCATATGGCCCTTGACACCCGAAAGGAAAGTAGAGCATTTGTCCACATTTGGACTAAGACCCGAAAGGGAAGAGAATGTGGCAAGAGCATCTTTCACTACTTGAATAGAATTCATATCACCATGGCAAAAGATCATCAAGTCATCAGCAAAACAAAGGTGAGATAACTTAGATTTTCTGCATCTCCAGTGGTATTTAAAAGTTGGAGACTCCTCAATTTTCCGGGACAAAATTCTAGAGAAGATATCCATACAAATAACAAATAAATATGGGGAAATAGGATCACCTTGACGAATGCCTTTCCTCCCTTCAAAAAAACCATTGAGCTCACCATTGATAGCCACCGAATATTTAGCAGAAGAGACACAGCTCCTGATCCAGCCAATGAAATTTGAAGGAAACCCAAGAAGCTGCAAAGAATCCCAGAGGAAGTCCCATCTAACAGAGTCAAAAGCCTTCCTTAGATCAATCTTGAGGGCACATTTAGGGGAAGATGAATGGAGATGATAGCCACGAACCAGCTCTTGAGCCATCAAGATATTATCTCCAATCTGCCTGCCTTGGACAAAAGCAGCTTGGGCTTCATTAACAAAAGAAGGAAGAACTTCCTTTAACCGATTTGCAAGCAGCTTAGTAATGCTCTTGTAAATAGTGTTGCAGCAGGAAATCGGCCTATAATCCTTTAGCTTTGAAGCATTAGGAACCTTGGGAATGAGAACAAGGATAGTGCAATTGACTTCCTTAAGCAGCAAACCATTAGCAAAGAAATCCTTGATAGCAGAAATCACCTCTTCCCCCACAATGGACCAAGTCCTCTGATAAAAAAAAGCATTAAAACCATCCGGCCCAGGAGCTTTGTTTGGGTGGAGGCTGAATATAGAGTTCTTGATTTCATCATCAGTGAAAAGAAGACCCAATTTCCTAATTTGGTCAGAGTTTAGGACCTGATTCACGAAAGGCTTGAGAGAGTCAATTCCTTCATAGGCGGTGGAACAGTCAGAACCCAGCAGTTGCTTGAAGAAAACGACCACCTCATGACTGATTTGAAGCTTGTCCCGGATCAAAGCTCCCGAATCATCTTGGATAGATAAAATCTTATTGACATTGTTCCTACTTTGATGGAATTATTGAAAAAGAAAGCAGAATTTCGGTCACCTTCCTGCAGCCACTGGATCCTACTCTTCTGCCTAGCATACGATTCCCTTCCCTTGCAGATTGAGCTAATCCTCATAGCACAGTCTCTCTCTTTATCAATGAGATCCACCGCAGGATTACCAGCAGCAATAGAAGATTGCAACACAGTGAGCTGAGCCCTGAGATCAGCCAAATCCCCATAAACCAAAGCATTCTTTCTTCTACACAACTCCTTCAAAGCTGATTTGAGAAGCTTCAGCTTCCTACAGACCCTGAACATAGCATGACCCTCACTTGGGTATTCCAGATATGCTCAACTAAGGGGGAGAACTCCTCAAACTCAGTCCAGTGGTTAAAGAATTTGAACGGAGATTTGTAAGTAGGGAAATGAGCCCCAAGCCTCACCACAGCCGCTGAATGATCAGAGAGTCCATACGGAAGAAACTCAGCTGAAGAGTTAGGATAGAAATTGAGCCATAAAGGATTTGCAAGAACTCTATCCAGCTTCCTAAGGATATGCCCAACAGCTCTAGAATTGTGCCAGGTGAAAAGAAATCCCCCGAATCTGAGATCCTCCAGACCGGCTTCGAAGAGAGTATCATTTAAATCATCCATATGGGCAGGCCAGTCAGAGCTACCACCCTTCCTCTCATGTCGAAAGCGGATGCATTAAAATCCCCCAAAATGATCCAAGGTAAATGGGCAAGGAGGGTAGCATGATCCTTCAAACTACCCCAGAGAAGCCTACGGGCTGAAACATCATTAGAGCCATACACAAAAGAAGCAGCAAATTTATCTCCCGAGCTGCAGACAGAGAAAGAGATATGGATGACTTGATCATGCATGAAAAGCTATCAGCTTGAAGCTTCATGGGATCCCACCAAACCCAAATCCTACCCGATCCACTGCCATCGTAGTAGTTAATGCAATTCCAAGACTTGAATAAGCTCTGTTCTACCTTTAGTTTATTGCAAGGATTAATCTTAGTTCAAGAAGGGCTAAGCAAGAAATATTATGTGTACGAACCAGATTACGAACCTCAAAATGTTTTGAAGGGTCATTAAGTCCCCGGATATTCCATGAGGCTAAATTAATCATCCAATTTCAAAGAAATTTTCCCCTTGGAATTCCCAGCACTCCTATTTTTCTTCTTGGGCTTCATCTGCTTGCCCTGCTTTTTCTCAAGCTCGTCCACCAACAATAATCGCCTAGCAATAAGGGGGGTACTTGAGAAGAAGAAGACGAGGAGGGGGGAGAGACCTTACTGCCAATGATGGAGGGGGACGGAGCAGAGATGGAGGAGTTCCCAGCGGGAGGAACAGAGGAACTGGCCATCGGGACAATCGGATCGTCAAATACCGGATCAGCAGCTAACGGATCGTCAAAAGCTAACGGATCAGCAGCACCTTCCCCAAACGGATCGTCAGCTACAGTTGAAAACCCGATATCAGAGCCAACGGGTCGCCAGCTGGAGCCGGATCTCCAAGTCCAGAAGCATTCGGATCGTCAACAGCAGCTGGATCCTCAGCAACCCGTTCATCAATCGAACAAAGCGCTGCAAAGCTGTTGACCGCGCTGCTCAAATCACGCGCAGGAGGAAGAATCCTTGGAGATGCCATAGATCTAAGGCCAGCCTTAGCCATAGAAGGAAGAGCAATCTGATCCATGGGAGTGAGGGAATGCAGAATCGGAACATCCCTACGATTCGGAACTGCATCAGGAATGGTCACAGGAGGACCCTGAGATTCTTTGGAACCCATGCAAGGTGAGAAGCCTTCTTGCAGAATTTGGGAAGATGTCCGAATTCCTTACATAAGGAGCATTTCTTAGGAATCCAGTTGTACTCGATTCGGATTTCCACTAAGTTTCCATCCTCCATAACAAGATCCAGAGCGTTGGGGAGGGTCATCAATACCGATCTCAATACAAATCCTAGCATAAGCTAGCCTCTTCAAGGAAGAAGTCATTTTGTCAGCATGAAGGGGGATTCCAACAATGCTGGCAATGTGACTGAGTCCTTCCGCCGTCCAGAATTCAAGAGGAACGTTGAGAAAATGTGCCCAGATAGGAACCCGTTTGCAACTCTTTTGATAAATTCATTCCAGATCTCCAAGCTTTTAAGAAGATGGGACGACCTCCGAAATACCAGGGGCCCCCATTAAGAATATCCAAGCACATCGCCTTATCATGGAATTTGAAGAAGAAGAAGCCATTGCCATTGCATAGAACCTCCGAGAGTCCTTTAGCATCCCATAATCTATGAGCCTGAGAATTAACAAGAGTACGGGAGCTTGTCCAGGAAAAAACCAACAATAGTATTTTCCCAGGCAGCGGCTCCGATGTTCGCCACAGCCGGCGGGATAATGCATCGAACTCTCCCATCGATCGATTGGACAGAGGGTTTATAGTAAGAGAGCTCCATAACATCTGGGATGTCCGAGACGAGAGAGGCCCAGCTGCTCTTAGCGGCAATCGGAGCAACAGCATCCGCTGGCGTCGCCACAGGGGGAGAAACAGGGGAAGCAGCGTCGCTCGGAGGAGGAGAAGGCAACAGAGTGTTTGAACGACCTCCAGACTTTGGGAGAGGCGGGAAGGAAAGACTACTAAATTCAAACTCAGGATGATAGGAAGTGGATGACGTCTTCAAGCTGCCATGATCCAAGCGACCGGACGAACGGACCGGGTAATGAGATGGAATCTTGTACGGCCGCAATTTTGAAAATAATCCACCAGCCGCCTCCTTCGCACGAGCTGGCAACGCCCCAAGCTCGACACCGGCCACCGGGGAGGGAACAGCTCCACCGGCCGGGAGCACATTTAACTCCAAAGCAGCATCAAATAAATCAAACCTGGAAGCAGCGGCAATATCATCCTCCACTGGTAAACACAAGCAAGAGCCACAGGATCCTCCAGCA
>UESW01002386.1:57424-80464 GCA_900491605.1 Calamus simplicifolius
TTATCATCCCCAGTCTGATGGGCAGTCAGAGAGGACCATATAGATTCTAGAAGATATGTTGCGCGCCTGTGTAATGGACTTGGGTGGGGCTTGGGATAACCACTTATCTTTGGTGGAGTTTGCTTATAACAATAGTTATCAAGCCAGTATCCAGATGGCCCCATTTGAGGCTTTGTACGGTAGGAGGTGCAGATCTCCTTTATGTTGGGATGACGTAGGGAAAGGAAATTGCTAGGCCCTGAGCTGATCCAGCAGACAGTTGACAAGGTGCATTTGATCAGGGAGCGTCTTCGTACAGCTCAGAGCAGGCAGAAGAGTTATGCTGACGTCAGAAGGAGAGAGTTAGAATTCAGGTTGGGGATCATGTTTTCTTAAGGGTATCACCAACCAAGGATGTGATGAGATTCGGGGTTAGAGGAAAGCTTAGTCCACGCTATATTGGACCTTTTGAGATCTTGAGCAGAGTTGGGGAGGTTGCATACAGCTTAGCACTGCCCGATCTTATCTGGTGTTCACAATGTATTCCATGTATCTATGCTGAGGAAATATGTTTCAGACCCCAGTCATGTTATAGCTTATGAGCCTATTCAGTTGAGGAAGGATTTATCATATGAGGAACATCCTGTGTATCGTGGACCGCAAGGATCAGATTCTGAGGCGGCGTACCATCCCTTATGTCAAAGTTCAGTGGAATAATCACTCTGAGAGGGAGGCTACTTGGGAGCTGGAGGAAGAAATTAAAAGAAGTATCCACAATTATTTGAAGGTAAATTATCTATCTAAGATTGTTGACTTTTGAGATTTTAGTATACCAATTTCGAGGCCGAAATTTTTATAAGGAGGGGAGATGTAGTACCCGGTTCCCGGTTCATGAACCAGGTTCAGGTCTGACACTGTGTTGTGCTGACGCTTCGCTCCAGCTGAAGCGCTTCGTTTGCCCGGATCCTTAAACCGAAGCGTTGCACGGGGGTTAAATACGTGATGGGGGGGGGACTCCTTCCTTCATTCTGGCGCGTTCCCATCAGGTAAACTCCCTGCTCCACATAGAGAGAGCGGGCGTGAGAGAGAGAGACAGCGTGAGAGAGACAGACAGGGAGACAGAGTGAGAGAAGAGAAGCGGCCGGTCGATCCTTGGTTCAGGCCCGGCGGCGTGCTCGCCGCCTCGCCGGGCCTGAGCCTTGGCCGGTGACCCCGCCGGTGCCGGGGGAGGCATCCGGCGGGGTGGTGTGGAGAGAGAGAAGAGAGAGAGGGCCAATTGGCCCTCCTCTCGCGGTGGCGGAAGCCGCGGCTTCCGCTGGTTGGTTCGGGCCCGGCGGCGTGCTCGCCGCCTCGCCGGGCCCGAGCTTTGGCCTGTCGCCTCCACCGGCGCCGGGCGTGCGTCCGGTGGAGGTCCGGCCGGCCAAGGTGGCCGGCCGTGCCGCCGGCACAGTGCTGTGCCGCGCGGATGTGGAGAGAATGAGAAATTGAGGGGAAGAGGAATTTTGACGGCCGGCCCGCGGCGGCCGGCTCTGGCCCGGCCACCGGCGGCCGGGCCACCCTCAATTTGGCCGGCGGTGGCCCCGGCCGCCGGCTAGTTCCCGTCCCCTGTTCGGTGAAACAGGGGATCGGGGGATAAGGATTGAACCGGGCCGGCTGGGCCAGCCGGTTCAGGCCTTTTGGGCCATGCTGTGAGCCGATTTTGGGCTGGTTTTTGGGCCCGTAACGGGCGGGATTAGAAAAATAATTATATGGCTAGAATCTGGGTGAATTCTAGTTTCATGGGGTATTTTTACTTCCCCAATTGGGTATGTATAGTGGGAGATATTCGAGCCCAAAGTAGGGCCCGTGAACTAGTTTGGGTAGAAATTCTAAGGGTCATTTTAATATTCTTTGCTAATAAATTAATTGTGTAAATGATCCTGTAGGTGCTCAGACATCTGACTAGCTGCATATATACCTGTTGGATTGCGTACTGAGGTAAGTAAGCCAGTTATCAGTATTTAATTCATTATATGAATGTTTAAATTGTGAATTGTGACATGAAGAATTGTTATTGGCTAAAATCGTGAATACATGGTTGTTTATGTGCTATGATTTCATATGTGGATGCTATGCATGAGAGATGCAGTTATTACATTGATGTGATATTTACATGCAATTGTTCAGTAAGTATAATCCACTATTTATGCAATATAGAGTTGTTATTGATATGATGAGTGCATGTGATGTGAGGTACTGTTATGTGTCGCTGCGGTTCTCCTTTATCATGTCATACCACACACGTGTCTAGAGGACGTGTTCTGCTTGTTTATGCCACCTACACGTCTAGAGGATGTGTTTTGCTTGTTTATGCCACCTACACATCTAGAGGACGTGTTCTGCTTGTTACGCCATCACACATCTAGAGGATGTGTTCTGCTTGGGTTCGAGATGGCGAGGTGGCATCACACATCTAGAGGATGTGTTCTGCTTGGTTCGTTGTGGCATCACACATATAGAGTATGTGTTCTGGTGGATTATGACATGGCGTGACCCTAGTATTTCGACCCTTTCAGTAGGGGGATGCTTGTTGGTACACTATTGAGATATTGCAGGGCCGTGGGTCATATTTACAGTTACCATTGAGAGTATAAACAGTGGGTTTACTTACATTGCATGTTTGAGTATTTGTGGAGTGTTTAAGCATGCAAATCATTTATTGCTTATTGATTATTATATGCTATGATTTGACTATATAACGTGGCTTACTTACTGAGTGTAAGCTCACAAAATTCTTACAATGTTTTTATCAGAGCCACGTGGTTGAAGATGGATTGGTGGGGTGATGGATCTTCTATTAAATAAAACAAGACCATTATTTGTTGTAGCCCCAATATTACATATGTGTAGGGCTTGATGCCCAGACTTTATAATTGTGGTGTGTAAGGGTGTTAGCCCAAAACTTTTATTATTGTATTTGACTTGATTTTTATTATAATGGTGCTTTATGTTGAAAAATATGTGACGCCTTGCGTGCCCGGCACGTGGCGGGTTGTCACCCTAGCCCGATATTGGGTCTGGGGCGTGACACTCCCCCTGAATGAGGTAGCTCCCCCTATGAAACTTAAATAAATATCCCATTCATTCAATTATTTATCTCATTCATTCAATTATTTATCTCATTGATTAATTAGATTATCTCATATGCATATACAGTTATAAAACTATAAAACTCTCCCCCTTTTTTGTTATCAACAAAAAGGTAGAGAAGCAATAAACATAATCATTTATTCATTCACAATATGATTTAACAAAATCATTCATTCATTGATAATAGGAAGAAATACATTGAGTATTCACAATAGACAATTCATTACATCAAAGTGTCAAAATGTAAAACATAACATTAACTTCAATACATTGCAAGGACTGAGTATCTAATACATCAAAAGTGAGTCCTAACAATCCTAGTCAAATGATCAATTATATTTTTCATTCCATCTGTTTGTATCTTCACATAGTCCTTCAGTTTTCCATCAACAAAGGTGCAAGCAGTCAAAATTTTATCTTGGAGTTCGGCATTGCATTTGCATATGTTTCGCCATCTCCACAGACATCTTTAAGTTCTTCAAATATGTTCTTTAGATCTCCACTCAAAGACTCTGATGAATTACTAAGGGTTGATTCTATCTTGGTGATTCGGTCATCCAAAGAGTGGAGAGTTTCTTGAGATTCATAAACTTGTTTTCAAACTCTAATTTTAATTTTTCTGACTGATCATCAAGAAGGCCTTTAAGTTTCCTTAACTGAAGTTCTGTGAAGCCAACCGATGAAGATGATGCATGATCAAACAACGGAGCAGGGGTAGGAGCAGGAGCAGAAATAGGAGAGCTCGGAGGTGCAGGCGAAGAATGTCTAACCGATGGTCTCGGTGCCTCAGCATCCGCTGCTCTTTCTTCCATCAAACCTTTCCTTTCCCATCTTCCGTTCTTTTAACAAAACCCATCCTATGTATAGCCAAACTGTAAAAATCTGTGTCTCAAGTTCCTCATAGGCTCACTATCTGAAATGACAATCCCTTGGCTCTGGAAAATTTTAGTAAGGATCATGCCATAGGGCAAACTTGATTTTCTCTTACCTCCACAGTCGGCAATATACCATAAAATCATACTAGGAAGGTTAATGGGTTTACCCGTCACAATTGCATCCATTACAAAAATATCTCTTTCTGACACATAATCAAACCTCCCAATCTTTGGGAATAGGATTCTACTGCAGATGTTGTGGAGCAGTCTCAGTTCTAAGGATAACTGATTAGCAAAAACTTCCTCAAAACCGACAACCTCCCGGTTAAGTAGTCTAGAAAGAGCTGGGCATCTGTCCTCAGAAGAAAACGTAGATGTACCCGACATAGGTAGATCCAACAATCTTGAAAGCAGCTCTACAGTCACTGAAATTCTATTTCTCTCACAATGCTTATAAGACCATTATCTCCTCTAGATAGATTCTTATAAAATTCCTTGACAAGGGCGGGATATGTAGGACAATCTAAGGAGCAAATCTTTTCCCAACCCATCTCAATCAACTGTCTTCCCAAAAGAAATCCCTCAGCCTCAAACAATTCAAAATCTACTTTCCTCCGGTAGTTATAATTCTATCAGCAAGTCTATCTACCTGTGATGGAGCCATAGATGGAGAAGCATTAGGGGTCGAGGAGGATGAGGTCGAATCCGTGCTTGGTGAAGGCTCACGAACAGGACGCCTCACGGTCTTCCTCACCGCTCTCTTCCTCTTTACTCCGGCCGCACCAAGGTTAGAACCTCGAGTTTAGGGGCCATTGATCTATTGGAAGGGTTAATTAGGGATTCTTGGGAATTCGGAAGGTCTGGAAGTATTTTGAGAGAGTATTTTGACGATTCAAGATGATAGAAATGAACGGCGAGTCGACTCTGCCCTAGATAAATCGACCTGGGACCACTTCGAGTCGGCTCCCGCAAAGCGAGGGGTCGACTCCGGATAGTCACAGAAAACTATCCCGAAGTGGAGTCGACTCGCCGAGAAGGGGTCGACTCAAGAGTTTCAGTAGAAACCTGGAGTCGACTCCGATACTCACCGAGTCGGCTCCGAGACCATTTCAGAGCAAAAACATGAAATTTCTGAAATGTGTCCGAAATTGATCATAAAAATTGATAAAATAATCATTGGATTTGAATAGATCAATTAGATATGAATTCTAGATAAGATTTCCTTAAAGATCAAGGATTTGAAAGAATCTTAGATAAACTTTCCTTAGGGGTTTCAAATTCATTCTAATGGGTCACAAATCCCTAACTCTCCTCTAAGATAACAAAATCTTTTTCACTCAAGGGTTTTGTAAATATATCAGCTAATTGTTCTTCAGTATTAACATAATCAAGACATATTTCATTAGCAACATGTTCTCTTATAAAATGATATCTAATTTCTATGTGTTTGTTCTAGAATGTTGAATTGGATTTTTAGTTAGATTGATTGCACTTGTATTATCACATTTTATAGGTGTTTTATCAAGCGTGATACCATAGTCTTCAAGTTGTCGCTTAATCCATAGGATTTGAGCACAGCAACTTCCAGCTGCATATTCAGCTTCAGTAGTTGATAATGCAACTGAATTTTGCTTTTTGCTAAACCATGAGATTAAGTTACTTCCTAAGAATTGGCATGCACCACTTGTGCTTTTTCTATCTAACTTACATCCAGCATAATCAGAATCAGTGTATGCAATCAGATTTAATGTTGAGTCTCTAGAATACCATAAACCTACATTTTTAGTTCCACTTAAGTATCTTAGTATTCTTTTAACAGCAATTAAATGTGATTCTTTAGGTTCAGACTGAAATCTAGCACATAAGCAAACAACAAACATTATGTCTGGTCTACTTGCAGTTAAGTAAAGTAGGGATCCGATTATACCTCGATAATATTTTTGATCAACCTTCTTACCTTCTTCATCTTTGTCCAGCTTGCATGAAGGACTCATTGGTGTTCCAAGGGGTTTGATTGATTCCATACCAAACTTCTTTAGAATTTCTCTTGTGTACTTTGTTTGGTTGATAAAGATTCCCTCTTTGCTTTGTTTGATTTGGAGTCCAAGGAAGAAGTTGAGTTCTCCCATCATGCTCATTTCAAATTCGCCCTGCATCAACTTAGCAAATTCTTGACATAGAAGATTGTTAGTAGCACCAAAAATAATATCATCAACATATATTTGAACTACTAATAAATCTTTATGTTTTCTTTTCAAAAATAATGTTTTATCTACATTTCTCTTTCAAAATCATTTTCAATTAAGAATTTACTTAATCTATCATACCAAGCTCTAGGTGCTTGTTTCAAACCATATAATGCTTTGTGCAATTTAAAAACGTGATTTGAAAATTCATGATCTTCAAAACCTGGTGGTTGTTCTACATATACTTCTTCATTTATAAATCCATTTAGAAAAGCACTTTTACATCCATTTGAAATAAGTTGAAATTCATGTGACATGCAAATGCAAGTAATAGTCTAATGGCTTCTAATCTTGCTACTGGTGCAAAGGTTTCATCAAAATCAATACCTTCTTCTTGATTATATCCTTTTGCAACTAATCTAGCTTTGTTTCTAATTACTATGCCATTTTCATCCAGTTTATTTCTAAATATCCATTTTGATCCTATAACAGAATGATTTTTAGGTCTTTCTACTAAAGTCCATACATTATTTCTAGTGAATTGATTTAATTCTTCTTGCATTGCTAACATCCAATTATTATCTTTTTCAGCTTCTTCAATAGTTTTTGGTTCAATTTGTGATACAAATGCAAGATGATTACTAATATTTCTCATAGATGATCTAGTTCTTATTCCTTGAGATGGATCACCTATAATCAATTCCTTAGGGTGACTATAAGCATATCTCCAATCTCTAGGTAGATCTACATCATTATGATTAGTGTAGTATCATCATCCTTAGGTGAATCATTATCTTTAGCGTCTTGCTCATGATCTAAAGATACATCAATATTTAATTTTCAAGATCTTTTTCAATTAAGTTTGTATCTTCTTCATCATCAAGATTTTCGGAACGAGTTGCTAAAGATTCATCAAAAACTACATGAATGGATTCTTCAACAACTAAAGTTTTCTTGTTAAATACTCTATATGCTTTACTAGTTATTGAATATCCTAAGAATATTCCTTCATCATATTTAGCATCAAATTTGCCTAAATTATTTTTACCATTGTTGTGAAAAACATTTACAACCAAATGCATGAAAATATTTAATGTTGGTTTTCTATCATGCCATAATTCATAAGGTGTTTTCTTTAAAATAGGTCTGATTAAGGCTCTATTTAGGATGTAACATGCTGTGTTAATAGCTTCCGCCCAAAAGTATTTTGGGAGTTTACTTTCACATAGCATGGTACGGGTCATGTCTTCTAAAGTTCTATTTTTTCTTTCAACTACTCCATTTTGTTGTGGGGTCCTAGGTGCAGAAAAGTTATGATTAATACCATTTTCATTGCAAAAACTTTCAAATAAGTGATTTTCAAATTCAGTTCCATGATCACTTCTTAGAGACACTATGGTAGTGTTTTTCTCATTTGTTACTTTCTTGAAGAATTTCATGAATATCGAGAAAGTTCATCTTTGTGAGCTAAAAACATTACCCAAGTGAATCTAGAGTAATCATCTACTATCACAAGATCATATTTCTTTCCTCCTAGACTTGTGGTTCTAGTTGGTCCAAAAAGGTCCATGTGAAGTAGTTCTAATGGCCTAGAAGTTGAAACAATATTTTTAGATTTAAAAGAACTTCTGTTTGTTTTCCAAACTGACATGCATCACATATTTTGTTATTTTCAAAATCTAATTTAGGTAAACCTTTTACTAAATTCATTCTAATTAGTTTTGAAATCAGGTGTGTGCTTGCGTGACCTAATCTTCGATGCCACAACCAACCAATCTCATTTATTAGCATTATTAGCAACTAAGCAATGATTATTAGTAGACAATTTGTCTAAGTCAATCATGTATACATTGCCATTTCTATTTCCAATAAAAACAATGCTATTATCAATGGGATTAGCTACAGTGCATAAAGAAGATTCAAAAGATACTTTAAAACCTTTGTCACATAATTGACTTATACTAATTAAGTTATGCTTTAAACCATCAACATAAAGTACATTCTCAATATATGTGGAGAGAGTTATTTGAATGTTACCAAACCCCAAGATTTGGCCTTTGCCATTGTCACCAAATGTAACAACTCCTCCTTTCTTTTCTTCAAGGGTGATGAATTCTTCTTTGTCACCCGTCATATGTCTTGAGCAGCCACTATCAAGATACCACTTTCTCTTTGATCTCTTGGCCACAAGACATTCCTGCAATGATATCAAACTTTATGTTTAGGTACCTAAGCTTTCTTGGGTCCTTCATGGTTAGTAGCAACAAAAATTGTTCCTTTCGGAACCCATATTTTCTTCCTTTAACATTTAAGTTTTTATTAGGTTTCAAAATTTTACATTCATAAGATTTATGTCCATTTTGATTACATTTAAGGCATGTAAAATTACTTTGGCCAGCACGCACAAAAATATTTTTCAATAATTTTTGTTTTCTTAAGGTGTTATACCCTAATCCGGCTTTGTCAAAAACTGCTTTTTGACTATTTAACAACATGTCTAATTTAGTTGAACTTAAGGTAAACTTATCAACTATGTTCTTATGTTTTTCAATCTCTTTCCTTAGTTTATCATTTTCATTAGATATTGATTCTTTTTCTTTTATCAAAATTTTATTTTCAGATTTAAGTTTCTTAATTATTAAAATTTTCTTTTTCTTTAATGAAAGTTAAATTTTCATTTTTCAAAATCTTGTATTTCTTTTTCAAAACCTTGAAATCCCCAACAAGTTCATTAAAAGCATCAAATAGTTCATCAAAAGCAAATTCATCGCAAGGGTTATCGGAACTTACCTCATCGTTGTCGTCCGCCATAAAGCATACATTTGCGACTTCCTTTTGTTCTTCTTCTTCGGAAGAAGATTCCTCGCTGTCACTCCAAGTCGCCACATAAGCCTTCTTTTCTTTTTGTAGGCTTTCTTCAATTTTGGACATTCATTCCTAAAGTGCCCCGGTTTATTACACTCATAGCAAGTCAAGGGGTCTTTCTCTTTTTCTTTGTCCTTGTCCTTGTTCTTATCCTTTTCTCCTTCCCACTTAGTTCCAAATTTTTTCTTATGGAAGGGTTTCTTTCTCCTCATGAATTTTTTAAATTTCTTAGCTAATAGAGCAGTTTCTTCATCATCATCATCATCATCGCTGCTGCTCTCTTCTTCTTTTGCAGCTTTGAGGGCAATTACTTTCTTTTTCTTTGAGTCCTCCTCTACATGCTGCCTCATAGTCAGCTCATGGGTCATAAGAGATCCTAGAAGCTCCTCTAAGGGTAAAGTGTTGAGGTCCTTTACTTCTTGGATTGCTGTCATTTTTGCTTCCCATGATCTTGGTAATGACCTAAGAATTTTTGAACAAGTTCAGAGTTAGTATATGTCTTACCAAGACTTTTCAAACCATTTACAATGTCTGTAAATCTAGTGTACATGCATGCAATGGTTTCAGATTGTTCCATGCTAAACAACTCATATTTATGAACAAGAATATTAATTTTAGACTCTTTTACTTGGTTGGTACCCTCATGGGTAACCTCTAGTCTATCCCAAATCTCCTTTGCGGAATTACAAGTGGAGATTCTATTAAATTCATTAGCGTCTAAAGAGCAATATAGGACATTCATGGCCTTAGCATTGAGCTGTGCCATTTTCCTATCATTATCATTCCAGTCCCTTTCGGGCTTAGGAACAATAGTGCCATCAATAACATGTGTGGATGTACTAGGTCCATTGATTATAACACCCCATAGCTCATAATCAGAAGCTTGAATGAATATCCTCATTCTAGCTTTCCAATATGAATAATTTGAACCATTAAACGGTGGAGGTCTATTCGTAGAATGACCTTCAGCAAATGATCCAACTGTGTTGCCATTTGGAACTTTAGCTCTTGATCGTGTGATCAAAATCTAATAAGCACTAGCTCTGATACCAATTGTTGGCCTAGATGACAACCCAAGAGGGGGGGGGTGAATTGGGTTCTTTAAAAAAATTAGCCTTTTAAAGTAGTTTGCTTTGAGATGAATGAAGGCAATAGCAATGTAAATGCAAAGTGCAGTGAATAAAATAGAGATAGAGAAAGAGTCAATGAAAGCACGGCAAACACAAAGAATTTATAGTGGTTCGGTGTATCCAACACCTACGTTCACTCCCAAGATTCACTTGGGTCTACACTATAATCTTCCTTGATTACAGCAGAGTTGTTTTACAAGCTCACAACTCAAACTTATTGTTTGGAACACAACGAACCCAGCTGGTTTTCAAGGGCTCACCAGCATAAAAACCCTAACACAAGCTTTACCAAGCTTGTACCGAGGTAAGACTACCTCCACTAGTTCAATCCCCCAGATTGAACTAGACACAAAGAATAGAAATATGTTTTTCAGTTACAAAGCTCCTCAATGAGAAGATAAACAAATTTAAGAACAAAGTTTAGAAAAGCCTGATTTGCAGATGGTTGGCTTTTGAGCTTTTCTTCTTTTCTTCTTTTCCTCAACTCTTTTGAAGTGTAGAATCGGGCCTTAGCTCGGATTCTTCACGGAATGTACGTTGGAGTTGATTTGAGCTTTTCCTCTTTTCTTTGAGTGTTGAAAATCACTTGAGATGCTCTTGAATAGCTCTTGGATTTTCTTCTGAAGCTTCCTTGGATTGTTGAGCTTGAGCACAGAAGGAGCTTCCTTTGATTTCACTCTTTTTCTTTCACTCTAATTTGAATCTCGGATTTTTTCAACTGAAGCTCTGTTTTTCCAATTTTTCTCTTCTTTTCTCTTGAAGTAAATATTCTCTATTTGTATATGTTTGATTTGAAAATGGCTTCTCTATTTATAGATTCTGCAAAAATATAGCCGTTAGAAACAAAGAAAATAGCCGTTAATTAAAATCTTACCGTTGACGCTGAGTTGGCATTCGAAAAATTTCGCCCAGATTTGCTGGAGTCGACTCCTGCTTTTCGCGAGTTGGCTCGAAGTCGAGATAACAAAAATAGAAATTCTCATAAAGTCAAAGGGTCGACTCATCAAAAATAAAGTGTCGACTCCTGACAGTCGGGGGTCGACTCATGAAAAGTTGAGGGTCGACTCGAGAAATGCTCAGAAAAATACACCTCTGGTGTCTGAGTGGAGTCGACTCACACAGTCATGGAGTCGGCTCGACAGAATCAGCGGTCAACTCAATAAATCACATGGGTCGACTCGAGATAGACAGTCATTCCTGTATTCTGAGTGGAGTCGACTCTGAAACTCTACAGTCGGCTCCGGAACGTATCAAAAATCAAAGAATTTTCTGATTGACTTGAAATTCGTTCCAGATTTATTTTAAATCATTATTTTGACTTGAATATAATAAAATTGACATTAGGAATCAATTCAAGAAATGTTCCAAAAACTCATTGATTAAAATATTATGTATAAAATTTCTTTTTGAAAGCTTAAACATGGAGCTTGAAGTTACTTTCAAATTGGTTAAAGTTATACTTTAATATTCTCATTCATTGTTCTAAATAAATTCATTGTTCATGTAAATAAACTCATTACATCTTTTAATATACTCATGGCTTTTGGTAATCATCAAAATCAATAAGATTGGGGCATATAATTTCTCAACAAACTCCCCAACATAGGCCTTTCCAAATATTCAATGTAAGCATCCCTTGCCGTGCCATCGGCAGAGGTAGCCAGACGAGAGAGGATGTCGGCCTTAGCATTCTCACTCCGAGGAATGTAACTGATACTGAAGTAAAGTAACGAGGAGATCAAAAGCTGAACCTTGCTCAAGTACTGGGTCATAACAGGGTCACGCGCCTCGTACTATCCGTTGATTTGCTCGGAGACGAGTTGCGAGTATGTGAAAGCTCTGAGACGCCTTATTCCAAACTCTTGTGCTAGCCTTAGTCCGGCCAACAGGGCTTCGTATTCAGCTTGATTGTTGGTGGCCTCAAATAGAAACCACAGGGCGCATTCTGTCCTCTCTCCCTCCAGCCCGGCAAAAATGAGGCCAGTGCCGCTTTCCTGAGAGTTTGATGTGCCATCCACATGAAGGATCCAAGTTTCTCCATCGCCGATTGGTTCGGGCTCGCGCTGTTCCTTGGCAACCTCTTCAGTCGCCTCCTCCGCCCAAGTGCATTCAACTAGGAAGTCAGCTAAAACTTTGGACTTCAGAGCCGATCGTGCCTGGAAGGAGAGGTCAAACTCTCCTAGCTTGATGGCCCACTTGGCGAGTCGGCCTGAGGTATCCGGACGAGCCAGAATGGCTCGAAGGGTCTGATCCGTGAGCACCACAATAGGATGAGCTTGAAAGTATGGGCGGAGGTGTCGGACGGAAACTATCAGGGCGAAAATAACTTTCTCTATCTTGGAGTATCTAACTTCTGCATCATGGAGGACCTTGCTCACATAATAGATGGGTCTCTGGGTCCCGTCGGCATCGAGATGCACCAGGACTGAGCTAACGACTTCTGGAGAAGCGGCTAAGTAGAGGAAGAGACTTTCCCCGTCTCTTGGCTTGGATAGGAGCGGTGGAGAGGACAGGAACGCCTTCAACCCATCAAAGGCTTTCTGGCAATCGTTCGCCCACTCGAAGTTGTTCATCTTTCGCAGGGCCTTGAAAAAAGAAAGCATCTCTTGGCTAATTTGGAGAGGAAACAGCTTAGAGCTTCTATCCTCCCTATTAGTCACTGCACTTCCTTCTTGCTGGATGGTGGCCTCATATCGAGTATGGCGCTGATCTTCTCTGGGTTCGCCTTGATCCCCCGCTGGGTCACCATGAAACCCAGGAACTTGCCCGCTATGACCCTAAAAGCACATTTCTTGGGGTTCAGCTTGACTTGGAAACGACGGAGGTTATTAAAGGTTTCCTCCAAGTCAGAGACGTGATCGAAGGTGCGGGTGCTCTTTGTCAGCATGTCATCTATATAGACCTCCATATTCCGGCCTAGCTGGTCCTGGAACACTCTATTCATCAACCTTTGGTAGGTTGCCCCCGCATTCTTGAGGCCGAAAGGCATCACTTTGTAGCAATAAATGCCTTTCTCCGTTACAAAGGATGTGTGCTCCTCGTCGCTGGGGTCCATCCTTATCTAATTATATCCGGAGAAGGCATCCATGAAGCTGAGGAGTTCATGCCCAGAGGTAGAATCCACCAGCTGATCAATCCTTGGCAGAGGAAAGCTATCTTTCGGACATGCTTTGTTGAGGTCGGTGAAGTCTATGCAAATTCTTTAGCTCCTATTTGCCTTACGTACCATGACCACATTAGCCAGCCAACTAGGGTAGTGTGCCTTCAGATGTGGCTGACACTGAGCAGCTTGCTGACTTTCTCGTCAATAGCCTTTTGCCGATCGAGAGTGAAGCTTCTCTTCCTTTGGTGGATCGGACGGTATCGTGGGTCAATGTTGAGCTTGTGGGTGATTTCCTCCGGAGGGATGCCGGGCATATCAGACGCTGACCAAGCGAAAACGTCTAAGTTAGCTTTCAAAAATGTCAAGAGGCGCTCCCGATCCTCTGGGGGAGGAGTCCGCCGACACGAACGGTCTTTGTCGAGTCGTCTCCAAGAGGGAAAGTTAGGAGGTGCTCAGCTGGTTCCCCTCCCTTGCTAGAGTCCCTGGGGTCAGATGCTTCTAAAGTTGGTTCAGCCTCCAGAGGACTTGATGCCGCGTGGTAACAGGGCAGGACCGGGCTGGTCTCACCGCGCATCTCTTCAACTCCTGCACTAGTGGGGAATTGCACCAGTAAACGTTGGGTGGAGATAACTGCATCCAAAAGGTTCAGACATGGACACCCGAGAATGGTATTGTACGCCAAAGGGACCCTCACGACCAGGAATTTCATGATCACTGTGGTTTGGCATGGCGGCGTTCCGGTTGTCACAGGCAAAAGTATCTCGCCTTCAACCCTTACGGAGTCCCCCGTGAACCCGACCAATGGGGCTGCCACAGGTTGAAGGGAGTCTAAAGATAATCCCATCCGAACAAAAGCGTCATAAGTAAGGATGTCAGCTGAGCTGCCACTATCAACTAATATCTTTTTTACAGGGTGCTTGGCGATCATCATAGAGACGATTATGCCTTCATTGTTGGCATTTTCCATAACAGCAGATTCCCCCCAGGAATTACATTGTTCGGTGCCTCCTCCCCCCTCGGCCGCTTGGATGCAGAGGCTGATCCCTAGGACATCATTTCCACCGTCCGCTCCGTGGGGGCATTGTCGACCGCGGCTTGAACAGGTGGAGGTCCCATGAGGGCCGGCAGCGGCTGCGGTGTCTTCTGAACATACTTGCCGAGGTAGCCCCACTAAATGAGCTCCTCGATGGCCCGCTTCAAGCTGTAGCAGCTGTCAGTGTCATGGCCATAATCTCGGTGGAATCAACAGTAACAGCTTTTGTCGCGGGGAGGACCTTTATTCATGGGGGGAGGGCGCTGGAGGTAAGGCTCGCCCTCGATCTCCATTAGAATGTAGGATCGAGGGGCGAGAAGAGGCGTGAGCTTGCTTTCATTGGGGACTGGGCTCCGATGCCTATTGTCGGGTCGGCGAGGCGGGTCAGATCGCCGGTGGCGAGGGGGTCCACTCGGCTCAGGGCGAGCGGGCTTGTGACTGGAGCTCCTTGAAAATTCTCGGTGGGTGAAGTCAGCCTCATCCGCATGAATGTACTTTTGAGTCCGAAGGAGGATGTCAGAGTAAGAGCTCGGGGGTTTTTTGTCCAAGGAGAAGGTGAAGCGGGATAAGAGGAGTCCCCGCTTCAGCGCCAATGTTGCTACCGCATCGTCAAGATGGTAGACTTCGAGGGCGGCAGCCTTGAACCGGGACACAAAGTCTCGTAGCGACTCCCCCTCCTTCTGGCGCACGGAGAAGAGGCTGTCTGCTACCCTTGGGATCCGTCGGCAGGCATCGAAGTGTGTCAGAAAGGCCTTCTCTAGGTCTCGGAAGGAATCGATGCTGTGAGGGGGCAGGGTCGAGTGCCACGCGCGAGTGGCCTTCCGTAAAGTGGCAGGGAAGGCTTTGCATAGAAGGGCATCCGAAGCGCCTTGGACTTGCATCATCGCTTTATAGCTCTCGAGATGGTCGAGAGGATCTATTGTACCATCGTACGGATCTACCTGGAGGAAGCGAAATCGGAAGGGAACAGGCTCCTCCAATATCCGGCGGGTGTAAGGAGGACGGGTGACAAACTCCTTCAGTTGGTGATTGATTTTCCTAGCGAGTTCATCTAGTCGCCTATTGTACTCATCTAGGCATTCCTCCGCCTGGCGGCTATTCTACTACTAAATAAGTAGTTATTCATGGATCACTCTGTTTTTTAGTAAGGTAGATGGGTCCATGGGAAATACAATATCTACAAGGGAATCCATAAATTGGAGTTGTCTATATGGATTGTAGAATTAAAATTGCAATTGGACTGCCAGCTTGTTGAAATACACCGACTTTATGTGGTGATTAATTAGGACTGCATTATTGCATCAATCACCTTAAGATCCTCTCATTGTGTATTGATTTGAACTCCAATTATTTGTTTTAATAAAAGGCAATATTGCATTGCAATGCTCCACCGAAATATAATGATTCTTAAGCTTATTCGCACCGTTCTTTTCTGATTGTAATCAAAGCTGTCTGATTAGACCTCAAAGGACCTAAGAAAGATCAATTCTTTTATTTTTTTCTAGCTAGATAGGCTAGAGTACGAAAGTTAAAATTTTTTGATTATGTCAAAGTCTCATAAAATATATAAAAAAAGATTTTATATTTTATTCTTGTTTGATTAAATGAAGTAAAGTAAATCTTCGCAAACCTTTCTATTTGAAGGTTAACAATTATTGCTATTAGTGAGTTTGGGAAGATATTAAAAATCTTTCTAAACTCTTTCTTTTTCATTTAAAAACTCTCAATGCAATACTTCTTTTTATTTTTCTTTTCTTTTCTCTTCAAACTATTCTTCCAAATAAGCCCAAGGGACTATTATAAGCACCAAAAAAGTGAGAATTCTAGTCCAACATTCTCCCCACTAGGCTTAAAGTAGATTTTATTGAACGGTTGCCCTGAGAGACCAATTATAATTTTGGTGGACAATTTGCTTTCACCCAACATCCCTTGGAACAACAAAGCCCTCATGTTTTTAATATTGGAAACCTAACAATAATGGTTATGATGACCAACAATAAAGCATAAGATTGAGTCTGATTATGGTTGGTTGACAAACCTACATTCCCTCCAAAACATCTTCAACCAAGGAAGGCCTTATACTTTAAATAATAGAGATATTGTCATGATCCAAACCATGACATATATATGCTAGGCACGTGAAATGACACATATATTGCATAGATATAAATCCATATATATATATAGTCTATATTTTTAACAATTTTAAATTTAATAGTGTTAAGTTCAAATACAGATAATGAAAATCTATATTTATGCTGAGAGATATATGACTCCATAGATACTAATCTTTAGTGAGTAACTATGTAAAAGAGATGAAGGCTTGATAGAAAAACAAGATTAATTTGAGAATTAATTAAAATACCAAGGAAAGCCATTAGTTGTAGATGGGTCTTCAAGCTAAAAAAAGGATAAGAATGAAATTGTCTAAAATTAGAAAGGCAATTGGTAGTAAAAGGTTATGCTCAGAAGTTAGGCATTAATTTTAAAAGATTTTTTCTTCAATTGTTGTTTAAGTACTTTTTTTGTATTGTTAAGCATGAGGCTGTGTTTGATTTGGAGCTTAAGCAACTAGATTTGAAAATAACTTTTTTGTAGGAAAATCTTGATGAGGTGATATACATAACCCGATTTGATGGCTTTGTTGAAGAAACTAAAAGGCATTTAATTTGTTAGTTGAAGAGACCACTTTATAATTTGAAATAAGTGTCAAGGTACTAGTATGAGTGATTTCATTCCTTCTCTATGTGCTTGGATTCTGAGCAATGTAATATTGACCATTATGCCTATATTTGTGGATATGGTAATGGTAAATTTATTATCTTATTGTTATATATTGATAATATGCTAGCTGTAGGTACGTACTAGCAGAGATGCTATAAAAACATTGGAAGCTTAGTTAGCTAGGAAGTTTGATGCGAAAGATTTGAATGCTTCAATCAGATATTTGGGATGACTATGCTCGAAGATACGAAGGAAATTTAGATAACTCAAAAGAATTATGTTGAGAGGATTTTCAATGGTTTCAATAGGTAGAATGTCAAACCAGTAATAGAAAATCCGTATATATTATGGATCCTTGCACAATGTCTCACCATAAAAGATAGTCGAAAAATATTTCTTGGGAGTATAAAAAATTTATTGATTGATGTCTTGCACCTACAATTCTAAGGACCCACTCCTAATTCATTTATGTGAAACTCTATTGTTCTAGAAAATAATTAATATATTAAATGTACCTTTTTTTAAGTACCTAAATAGAAATTGAAAAATATTCGAACGCTAGATCTTAGATAGAAACTAAGTAAATTATCATAAAAAGATTTAAAATCAAGTAAAGTAATCTGGATACATTTAGTTTTGGTTTGCTCTAACATTGGTTTAAATGAGAGATCATGCACATGCATCATTCAAATTTAAGTTTGGACTATTCTTAAATATATTCCCAATTATTGCAAAAGGCTCGAGCCGGCTGCTATGCTCATTCATTCCCACATATCCGGATCAAAAAGCCACTTGCCTGGTGATGTTGCTGCCAATCAAGGGTAGATTCTAATCCTCCCATGATTCCGTTTCTAAGGCAAAGTTATAACCTTTCGTTGCCTTTTGCAATTGACACGACTTTAATATATGCTCAAAAATATATAAGTTGTCAGAATTATGATTCTTAAGACTATAGATACTGTATGACAGTTAATGAGAATTGAATAGCATATTTAATGTAATATATCAGTATATAGCTACTATATCCTATGCCTAAATAAACAATTATTCATGAAACACTGTCTTTTGGTGAAGTTAAGTATCAATGAGGGAATTCATGAATTGGAGTTGCCTTGCAACATTGCAAATTCATTTGCGGGTTCATTTAATTTGTTATCAAATTAAATTCATATAATTTTAAAAACTCAAGTCCAAATTAATTGATAAATAAATTTAAGTTATAAACCTTTCAATTTTTTTTTCTTTTATCCAATATGAAACTAGTTTATGGTATTATAATCTTTTTTTATTAGATGTTGTTTTCGTTGCACGATACAAATTAACTTATCAGAATCTATCTCAATCGAGATTATTGGTATTGCAAAGATTACTTTTCGTTGTTGCAAGATTCCTTCTATCATCATTTGTGAATAATTCTTTTTTTTCATCAACTTTTGCATATTTGAATGAGTTCTGACACCAAACATATTTAGATTCTTATCGTGTATTATTTTGAGCTTTGATTTTTTGTTTTAATAAAAAGTAATGCATTGTATTGCTCCACCGAGATGCAATGATTCTTAAGCTTATTGGCATCGTTCTTTTCTCTGATTGAATCAAAACTGTCCGGTTAGACCTCAAAGGCCGTAAGAAGGATCAAGTATTTTTTTATTATTTTTTTCCTTCCATCCAGATGGGCTGGAGTACGAGTCTCGTGACCTCTAAGGCACCATCACATGCACCACCCAGAAATATGGATTCCTTGTCCAATGTGCTTCCCACTAGGCTTAAAGTAGTTTGTATTGGATGGTTGCCATGAGAGGCCAATTGTAATTTGGATGGACAACCTGGTTTCCACCCGACATCCCTTGATCAACAAAGTCCTTGTGTTTTTAATATTGGAATGTTCCCAACCCATGACATGAGTTGAGCCCTTGATATGGCCCAAAAAAATATGCAAAGCTTATATTTTTGATAAATTTTAATTTAACAATAACATAAATTTATTAAATCTAATGTTTTTCAAATATAATATTATTATTAATAAAGTCAAGTCAGATATTTAGAAAATACTAGTATCAAATTTTTAATATATCTAATTTTCTTTCTTTTCACACCGGTTGCAGTCTACATCTGATCCTAAGTATTTTGTGGCTATATAAAAGTATATGAATAAAAAAAGTGGCAACTCCGTAAGAATCCCTAGTCATGTACCTAGATACATAAATAACACACATGCATCCAAGTTAGTAATAATCAATAATTAAATCAAACAAGCATACATTTCAATTATCAACATAATTAATATCATAATTCAAATACAAATATTTCCAAAAGCAATTTATTCAAAATTAACTCATCCAAATCATATCTATCAAATTTTAAAGGGTTCACAAGAGCATTAATACAATAGCGTAATTCATATGAAGGCTTCCTTTCTAATTCTTCAACATATCTTTAACATTTTTTTTAAAAAAAAATCAATTTTAAGAATAACTTATCATCATTAGGCCCATCATTTTCTAAGTAGACAAAACTAGTAGCTCATTTAATCAATATTAAAATAGTTCTAGTCACATTTTATCTTATGATTGGTAATCCAAAATAATCTAAAGTTATGTTTTTAACCCATAATAAGTATTTTATGCTTTAGTTCATAGTGGCAACCATGGTCACAATCATGTGTATAATTATAGCTTTAGTTCACAACAAACATTCTATACTTCAGATGTGATGGCAAATTATGCATGGGATAGATATTTCAACAAAAAATATGGCTAGTCCAATACCTTTTATATATTTAATATAAATTTTTAAATTTTAAATTTAAATTAAATTTTAATATGCCACACAATGCATCATTAATACTAATTCTTTTCCTCATTATACTTATAACTTTGATGTGTTAATATCATGTTTCATGCATAGTCAACTTCCTATTATCAAATCAGAAGTAATGTAATGCATGCATACCTCAAGCATTTACACAAATTAAAATCAATGCCATGGAATATACAAATTTTCTATATGGTCAACATATTATTGAATTATATAATATATATGATCAAATTATATATTGTCAAGAAAATACATATAGTAAACATTACCATTTCACAAAAGGCATACAACGATATCCTCATTGTATTCATAGAAAATTTAGGCTCACTTTCTTTAGACCTAGATTGCTCTACATGCACTAATAACATTGCTTTTACATTAGAATAATAAATTTTATTAATTTAAAGTTGAGATCAACTTCAGTGTTTAAGGTCATGATCCTGGTGTCAAGGGTTCTGATCCAAGGTTTAAGGCATGTGCCAACTAGGTTAGTATGGATGAGGCCTTCAGTGGTTAGAGAGCCAAGTCATAGAGTCATGTTCATATTGGATTAGCAACATAGTGAAAGCATGTAATGAGCTCCCCCCCCCCCCCCGGTTGGAGACTAGCCAAGCTTATAATTAGTGCAAATATAGGATAGTGAAGGTCCTTATAGAGTTCCCAGAAAGCTCTTTGTACACTGCTTTCAATGCAGGATGGCTTGTACCGGATGCAGTGATTTGCCCACGCATGGGCCCAATGCCAGAGAGCCCGCTTGTGAGTCCCGCACTGTAGACGCACGGGCTTATGTGTGGGCAAATCACCATGCTGATGCAGGCCATCCTATACCAGAGGCGATGTACAAAGACTTTTCTTAGGGCTTCCAGAGGTCAACTAACCCTACGACAAGGCTCCATATATAATGCCCATTACAAGGCTATAGAGTTGAGTCTGCAGCAAGGCCCAATACAGCCCTATTACAAGGAAGGAAAGTCTTTTTACACCACCTTCGGTGCAGCATATCCTACGTGGACTGCATCGTCTCTCCTTATTGGTCCACGTGGATCATACTTGATCTGACGCGATGGAATGGAATAGCAGGGATATGAAGTTATGTTTTGAGCGTGACATGCATTTATACCCATTTAGCCTTATTTGACATTAGTATGCAGACGAAAATAAGATGTTGTGTAGAGATACTTAGTAAATGTATTATATATAATAAGATTATATAGGACTTGAACCGACATAATTTGAATATTTATTTAAGTATCGTTACAAGAATTTCAATTGATGTCACAAGATGATCATATGTACATCGACCTTAATCCTAACTTAATCATAAACCACTTGATTATGTTACTAAATCTTTTGATTTGTTTGTCCAAGCCCATTTAATGTTGGGCCAACTACTTACATTATGCATGCAATTTATGATCCAATCATAAATTAACTGTTTAACTAGTGAATCAATGGTACTTAAGGAACAAAAGATAATTAGAGAAGTAAAATGGTTATTTCAACTAACTCTAATTATGAACTAATTATGGATGGTTGAATTACATGTAATGATTATATTTGTGGACGACTCAAGTTTCGAGTAAAAATTAATCTATAATTTTTAAGAATATAGTATCGAGTTTTAGTGAAAAACTTTGAGATTAATAAACTAAATAAATAATTAAAGAGTTTTAATTGAGTTTATTTAAGTTTATTAAAGCCTAAAATTATGGGTCCATGGTTCCCACACCATCCTAGGTTAATCCGATCGAATACTCTTGGATTGAATAATTATTGTGATTAATTATTTATTTTTCTAAAATAAATATATATTAAAACTTTATAAAAGTGTTTATTATAAAAATAAATAATTAATTTGATTGATTATTTTTTTCATATCTATTTTGGTACATAAATTAGATATTGAACAAAAAAAATATGTTTAGACACATTGTTTATATGATAAGATGATATGAACGGTGGCACATAAATGTTATTGTAGGACATTATACAAGAGATTTTTTGAATGGTGCATATTTTGAATTAATGAAGAGAGAGAAATTTTAATTTTTAATATTTTTGATAATATGATTATTAAAAATATTAAAAATTAAAATAAATAAATAATAAATTTAATTTATTTTAACTAATATTAGATATTTGAAATTAATAATATCTATATTATTAAATAAGATTTAATAATTTATATTTATTATATTTAATTTAGATATTATTTGTAAATTAGTTACAAATGAGAAAACAACTTTTTTCTTGATATGGGTTGGCATGCATGTGTAGAGGATTGTCCTCAAAATATACATATATGGTCAAAATTGATTGTAACAGATAAAGGTTATCTAGATTAAATCAATTCAAAATTAATTAATTAATTAATTAATTAATTTTATTCACTTAGAGCCTATAAATAGGGTATAAGGTGGACTTTCAAAGAGTGTGACATAATAAAAGAAAAGTTTATCTCTTCCTCTTTCTTTCGTATGTAAAAAATAGAGAAAAATAAAAGTGAGCCCACTCTTATAATTCAATACCGATCTTAAGAAAGGTAAGGAAGACTCTGATTTGATTTTTATTTTATAGGTATTTTTGTGACGTACTTTGGCCCATAAACTCTACAATGATTCTTCCTCCGTAGCTTCATATCCAATGGTAGGGCGCATCCGCTCTTCAATACTTCTATATGTTTTATATGTAAAAAAATTATATGATATTTTTTTGATATGACGATATTAATTTTATGCATGCTAAACAATGCATATATATATATATATATATATATATATATATATATTGTTCCAACATTCTCTATCACCAAATGTGATTGCAACCATGGGCACTATTTTTTTATTTTTTTTCTTCCTTTGTTTTTAATTTGGTAGCTGTACCGCATAATGCTATTACTTTATCAAATAGTAGTAAGCAAATTATTTATTATAGGCACACCAACGATATCATATAGATTTAGATACACTCAACTTGGCTTCAAAAATCATTTGACCAACCCTTCATGATCGGTTGGGAGAAGTTGGAATCATAAGACGATCTACCTCGAGCCAAATGCACATGTTGGCCAACGAAGTTGCTCGATTAGATGGTCAAAGACGTTCCATGACCAAAAATAATGGCCTTTCTAAGCAGGTTGTAAATGAGTCAGGTTCAAATTAAATTGGTATTTGAGAACCCATAAATTGAATCATAACTA
>UESW01002386.1:83192-96903 GCA_900491605.1 Calamus simplicifolius
GCTATAACTATAGGGGATAACTCTGAAAAAGTTTAACCATAGGGGATAACCCATGTTTAGCCATTGGTTATCCCCAGAACTTATTCCCTAAGGACCCCAGGAATAGCTGGTTATCCCTTCAGCTATCCCTTGAGGGCATATTTATCAATAACAATTTTTTTTCTACCCTAGGCTATGTCCTTTCTGCTTGTTCCTTCCGTCCGAGCAGCTCTCGTCTTGATCCCACGATCTCCCTCTTCCGTCTTCCACTCTAGATCTCCTGCTCCCATCTCTCGATCTCTCGGTCCCGATCTCCTTCGTTCGTCTCTCGATCTACTATTCCCATCTCCCAATCTCCTGCGCTTCCAATCTCTCGTATCACCTTTTTTTTCGACTCTTCGTCCCCGCATTAACTGGGGTATTGAAGTTTGATGAGGTACGCTTTGCTCTTTGCAAGCTCTTCTTCATAGATATGGCTTCTAAGCCCTAGATTTCCTTCGATTTCGAGGGTTCTTGGCCTCGACAAGCTGTTCTCTTTTTCCTAAGTTTTGAGGTTTGATCTGTTTCCTTTGTTTCCGTTCGTTGTTCTATATATCATTCTTGAAACGAGACATAGTATGTTGTTACACATACTCTATCTAAGGCTAGTGTTTATGGTTGTCTGGCTTGGATTGTTGTTACGCATACTGTGTCTATATTCTACTGCTTCTTTTGGTTGTAAATCATATGTCAAAAAGTTGTGGTACTCTTTATGATCCTTAGTTCATTATCTTTCATATGAATTTTGTTGTTGAACAACCATCAGTATTTTCGATGAACCATGGTCTTCTGTTGATATTGTTGCAACACTCTGGACTTTCTGGAACATCAATGATAACACCATTTCTTAAAGATGTTCTAGATCTGTTGCATGGCTGAAATCAACTTCCATGAGTTCTCAATGAGCCTCCATTGGGCTCTCTGAGACAACGGCAGGGATCTATGTGGATTATCAGGATTTGAGTTATTTTTGACTAAAGGGGCTGTGAATTTGCTTATGTTGTTGTACTTAAGTCTAGTTAAGAGGTCATTGGTGATGTTTTAAAGTGAGATATTTGCTTTTCTGCCTTCTTCTTTCTGTTTATTTTTTTATGGTTCTTTTGCTTGAGCTCAAAATTTTAGATTTTACTCTCTAAGATATTATTCATGGTATACTTTGAGTAGCTTGAATAGATTTTGGCTGCATTTGTCATGTTCATTGTTACATGTGTAGGAAGAAATAGATGTCAAAACTCAACTAAAATTTAATCCCAGGCTCATTGGTGTCGGCTACCTGAAATGTTTTCCCTCCATTTTACTCGATTGGGGCCATACCTTCTAAAAGATGATGAGATTCTTTCTAAAAGTGCATGTTGTCATAAATTTAGTTGCCTGAGCATCTGGGAAAAGTTTTTATGTTGCTTGGGCCACTACCTTATTGTCTTTTTGTTAGATCGAAAAATAAATATTTTTAGTTAAAAAGGGTTTGGTTGTATTTTAAAAGCCACATCACATTAAATTTTGCTGGTCTATTTAGCTGTCCTAACTTGTATTCATGATTTAATGATTGCTCTGGTTTTCTTTAAATTGCTCTCTTTGTTTTTCCAATTTTTCTATTTGTTTCGGATTCTCAAAGATCTGAAGATAAGAGATAATCGATGTTTTTTATTCTTTAAGGTAATGGTCAAACATTTATCATGACATGTACCATCAACTACATTTCATATGTTTTGCTGAAACATTTTCTTGATTGTAGGATGCAATGGTGCCATAGATGGCATACATATAGAGGTCATACAACCAAAGGAGGACCAACCTTGATTTCCACAATCAAAAGAACATTATATCTTAGAATGTAATGGCTGCTGTATCTTTCGACTATATGTTATATTTGTGTGTGTTGGATGAGAAGGATTGGTGGCGGATCTGAGAGTTTTGAGGTGGTGCTCTGACCATGAAGGATTTACAGTTTTCGAAGGTAAGGTTTTTAAATTCTAACCGCGTTACTGAAAAGTTTTATGTTTGTTTATGCATGCTTAGTGTTAACTTCTGTAGGAAAGTTTTACTTGGTGGACTCAGGATACACGAATACAGATCGATTTTTGGCACCATATCGGAGAACTAAGTATCATCTTAGTGTTAGTGTGTGCCCTAGATCCAATCAGATTATATGCTAGTTTGTACACATTTCTTTATGAATGCAAATCAAATTTATTGGTTTCTTTATCTATCCGGTTAATATATATATATATATTAGATATATTTTACCTGTAAGATAAAGTCCAAAAGAATGTGAACTGTGCATATGGAATTTGTAATAGAGATTGCAAATTGTGAGATCCAAAATTGCAGATTATGGTTTGATTCTTTAAATTTTTCTAGTCGATGCGTAGATATGACTGGGCACTATCAAACGCGTTGAGACTAGCACACTTTATATATCTTCTCCCTTGGGGTGAGCAGCTGATTCACAAGCTGAAGTATGAGATACTTGGATAGGTGCATGGATGCTCATTATTGTAACGATGCATTGGATGACCCGCATAGAGATCCCATATCGATATGCTATATAGTGTCGATTGTTGACTCTAATGACGGTGGTGTGAGTGATCCTTTGACTTGAGATCTTCATTGCACCTCATATGTGGAATGTCATGCTTTGATGATATGCAAACGTTGCTCTAGCCATGGGTGGCAAATATGGTATCGATTGGGTATGACATGAAGTCATGAAGGTGGTATTTGATCAAGATAGAATTCATCTCTCTTGATAGAAAAGATTATATCCTACGGCCACTTGATGGATTAAATTGACTGATAAATCCTTGCAAGGTTGAGTTAAAATTTGAAATGGTTTCGAAGTTCTAATTTATATGAGTCAATTTTTCTGAGATCAAGTAAGCAAAGATCGATTATATGGTTGACATAGTCTATATCACTAATTGATCTGGGATATGTGACGAATGGATGGAATCATACGTTAACTGTTCATAGATAGGTGTTGATGACCACGTCAATAAAACCTTTAATACTTCGATGGTCATGATGTTTTGCTAGAGGCCGCTCATGATCTATAATCATGGATTCTTTGGCTTAATCAAAGAGTTGATTTGGTTTAAAGAATTGACTTGGAGAAGGTGTGATCAAGTCATCCCTAGGGTCAATATTAGGGATGATTATTACCAATGTGTCAAAGGACCTAATAGGTCACACGCATTAAGAAAATTTTGGATGAAGTTAAAATGGAAATTAAGTTAGTCTTAATTCAAATTAGATGACCAATTAATTAGGATTGGATTTGATTCAATCTTAATAAGAGAATATGAAACTAATGAATAGGATTCATCATGGAAAAATTTTGTATTCTAGGAAGAGACCTTTTGTACGTGTGATGTACATATAAAATTTATTAATTGGATACTCAATTAGGCTTGATCCATGTGATGGATGGCTTATATTAATTGAGATTAATAATATGATTTTAATCGGGTTCATATGATGGCATGATTCGATTCGTGGAAACCCAATTGAACCGAGGGCTGAGATCGAGCCACATGGAGGATGGATCCATGCCCATGTGAGGACATGACCCATCTACATGAATTCATCTCTCTTGATAGAAAGGATTATCCCATGGCCACTTGATGGATTAAATTGACTGTTAAATCCTTGCAATGCTGAGTTGGAATTCGAAATGGTTTCAAAGTTCTAATTTATATGAGTCAATTTTTTTGAGATCAAGTAAACAAAGATCAATTACATGGTTGACACATTCTATATCATTGATTGATCTGGGATATGTGACGAAGGGATTGAATCATACGTTAACTGTTCATGGACAAGTGTTGATGACTACGTCAACAAAACCCTTAATACTTGGATGGTCATGATATTTTGCTAGAGGCCGCTCATGATCTATAATCATCAATTCTTTGGCTTAATCAAAGAGTTGATTTGGTTAAAGAATTGACTTGGACAAGGTGTTGATCAAGTCATCCCTAGGGTCAATATTAGGGATATGATTATTACCAATGTGTCAAGGGACCTAATGGGTCACATACATCAGAAATTTTGGATAAAGCTAAAATGGAAATTAAGTTGGACATAATTCAAATTAGATGACCAATTAATTAGGATTGGATTTGACTCAATCTTAATGAGAGAATATGAAACTGATGAATAGGATTCATCATAGAGAAAAGAATTTTGTATTCGAGGAAGAGACCTTTTGTACATGCGATGTACATATAAAATTTATTAATTGGATACTCAATTAGGCTTGATCCATATGATGGATGGCTTAGATTAATTGAGATTAATAATATGATAGTTAATTGGGTTCATATGATGGCATGATTTGATTCGTGGAACTCAATTGAACCAAAGGCTGAGATCGAGCCACATGGATGATGGATCCATGTCCATGTGAGGACATGACACATCCACATGAATTCATCTCTCTTGATAGAAAGGATTATATCCCACGGCTACTTGATGGATTAAATTGACTGTTAAATCCTGCAAGGTTGAGTTGGAATTTGAAATGGTTTCGAAGTTCTAATTTATGAGTTAATTTTTTTGAGATCAAGTAAACAAAGATCAATACATGGTTGATACATTCTATATCACTGATTAATCTGGGATATGTGACGAAGGGATGAATCATATGTTAACTATTCATGGACAGCTGTTGATGACCACGTCAACAAAACCCTTAATACTTGGATGGTCATGAGTTTTGCTAGAGGCCACTCATGATCTATAATCATGGATTCTTTGGCTTAATCAAAGAGTTGATTTGGTTAAAGAATTGACTTGGACAAGGTGTTGATCAAGTCATCCCTAGGGTCAATATTAGGGATATGATTATTACCAATGTGTCAAGGGACCTAATGGGTCACACGCATTAAGAAAATTTTGGATAAAGTTAAAATAAAAATTAAGTTGTACTTAATTAAAATTAGATGACTAATTAATTAGGATTAGATTTGACTCAATCTTAATGAAAGAAATATGAAACTGATGAATAAGATTCATCATAGAGAAAAGAATTTTGTATTCGAGGAAGAGACCTTTTGTACATGTGATGTACATATAAAATTTATTAATTGGATACTCAATTAAGCTTGATCCATGTGATGGATGGCTTAGATTAATTGAGATTAATAATATGATATTTAATTGGGTTCATATGATGGCATGATTTGATTCGTGAAAACCCAATTGAACCGAGGGCTAGATCGAGCCACGTGAGGATGGATCCATGCCCATGTGAGGACATGACCCATCCACATGAATTCATCTCTCTTGATAGAAAGGATTATTTTCCACGGCTACTTGATGGATTAAATTGACTGTTAAATCCTTGCAAGGTTGAGTTGGAATTCGAAATGGCTTCGAAGTTCTAATTTATATGAGTTAATTTTTCTGAGATCAAGTAAAGAAAGATCAATTACATGGTTGACACATTCTATATCATGATTGATTTGGGATATGTGACGAAGGGATTGAATCGTACGTTAACTGTTCATGGATAGGTGTTGATAACCCTGTCAACAAAACCCTTAATACTTGGATGGTCATGATGTTTTGCTAGAGGCCGCTCATGATCTATAATCTTGGATTCTTTGGCTTAATCAAAGAGTTGATTTGGTTAAAGAATTGACTTGGACAAGGTGTTGATCAAGTCATCCCTAGGTCAATATTAGGGATATGATTATTACCATTGTCAAGGGACCTAATAGGTAACACGTATTAAGAAAATTTTGGATGAAGTTAAAATGAAAATTAAGTTGGACTTAATCAAATTAGATGACCAATTAATTAGGATTGGATTTGACTCAATCTTAATGAGAGAATATGAAACTATGAATAGGATTCATCATTGAGAAAAGAATTTTGTATTCGAGGAATAGACCTTTGTACATGTGATGTACATATAAAATTCATTAATTGGATACTCAATTAGGCTTGATCCATGTGATGGATGGCTTAGATTAATTGAGATTAATAATATGATATTTAATTAGGTTCATATGATGGCATGATTCGATTCGTGGAAACCCAATTGAACCGAGGGCTGAGATCGAGCCACATGGAGGATGGATCCATGCCCATGTGAGGACATGACCCATCTACATGAATTCATCTCTCTTGATACAAAGGATTATATCCCACGGCCACTTGATGGATTGAATTGACTGTTAAATCCTTGAAAGGCTGAGTTGGAATTCGAAATGGTTTCAAAGTTCTAATTTATATGAGTCATTTTTTTTGAGATCAAGTAAACAAAGATCAATTACATGGTTGACACATTCTATATCATTGATTGATCTGGGATATGTGACGAAGGGATTGAATAATACGTTAACTGTTCATAGACAAGTGTTGCTGACTACGTCAAGAAAACCCTTTATACTTGGATGGTCATGATGTTTTACTAGAGGCTGCTCATGATCTATAATCATCGATTCTTTGGCTTAATCAAAGAGTTGATTTGGTTAAAGAATTGACTTTGACAAGATGTTGATCAAGTCATCCCTAGGGTCAATTTAGGGATATGATTATTACCAATGTGTCAAGGGACCTAATGGGTCACATACATTAAGAAAATTTTGGATAAAGTTAAAATGGAAATTAAGTTGGACTTAATTTAAATTAGATGACCAATTAATTAGGATTGGATTTGACTCAATCTTAATGAGAGATATGAAACTGATGAATAGGATTCATCATAGAGAAAAGAATTTTGTATTCAAGGAAGAGACCTTTTGTACATGCGATGTACATATAAAATTTATTAATTGGATACTCAATTAGGCTTGATCCATGTGATGGATGGCTTAGATTAATTGAGATTAATAATATGATAGTTAATTGGGTTCATATGATAGCATGATTTGATTCGTGGAAACTCAATTGAACCAAAGGCTGAGATCGAGCCACATGGAGGATGGATCCATGTCCATGTGAGGACATGACATCCACATGAATTCATCTCTCTTGATAGAAAGGATTATATCCCACGGCTACTTGATGGATTAAATTGACTGTTAAATCCTTGCAAGGTTGAGTTTGGAATTTGAAATGGTTTCGAAGTTCTAATTTATATGAGTCAATTTTTTTGAGATCAAGTAACAAAGATCAATTACATGGTTGATACATTCTATATCACTGATTGATCTGGGATATGTGACGAAGGGATTGAATCATATGTTAACTGTTCATGGACAGCTGTTGATGACCACGTCAACAAAACCCTAATACTTGGATGGTCATGATGTTTTGCTAGAGGCCACTCATGATCTATAATCATGGATTTTTTGGCTTAATCAAAGAGTTGATTTGGTTAAAGAATTGACTTAGACAAGGTATTGATCAAGTCATCCCTAGGGTCAATATTAGGGATATGATTATTACCAATGTATCAAGGGACCTAATGGGTGACATGCATTAAGAAAATTTTGGATAAAGTTAAATGAAAATTAAGTTGTACTTAATTGAAATTAGATGACTAATTAATTAGGATTGGATTTAACTCAATCTTAATGAAAGAATATGAAACTGATGAATAAGATTCATCATAGAGAAAAGAATTTTGTATTCGAGGAAGACCTTTGTACATGTGATGTACATATCAAATTTATTAATTGGATACTCAATTAGGCTTGATCCATGTGATGGATGTCTTAGATTAATTGAGATTATAATATGATATTTAATTGGGTTCATATGATGGCATAATTGATTCGTGGAAACCCAATTGAACCGAGGGCTAAGATCGAGCCACGTGGAGGATGGATCCATGCCCTGTGAGGACATGACCCATCCACATGAATTCATCTCTCTTGATAGAAAGGATTATTTCCCATGGCTACTTGATGGATTAAATTGACTGTTAATCCTTGGAAGGTTGAGTTGGAATTCAAAATGGTTTCGAAGTTCTAATTTATATGAGTTAATTTTCTGAGATCAAGTAAAGAAAGATCAATTACATGGTTGACACATTCTATATCACTGATTGATTTGGGATATGTGACGAAGGGATTGAATCGTACGTTAACTGTTCATGGACAGGTGTTGATAACCCTGTCAACAAAACCCTTAATACTTGGATGGTCATGATGTTTTGCTAGAGGCCACTCATGATCTATAATCTTGGATTCTTTGCTTAATCAAAGAGTTGATTTGGTTAAAGAATTGACTTGGACAAGGTGTTGATCAAGTCATCCCTAGGGTCAATATTAGGGATATGATTATTACCATTGTGTCAAGGGACCTAATAGGTAACGTATTAAGAAAATTTTGGTTGAAGTTAAAATTAAAATTAAGTTGGACTTAATTCAAATTAGATGACCAATTAATTAGGATTGGATTTGACTCATCTTAATGAGAGAATATGAAAAATGAATAGGATTCATCATTGAGAAAAGAATTTTGTATTCGAGGAATAGACCTTTGTACATGTGATGTACATATAAAAATCATTAATTGGATACTCAATTAGGCTTGATCCATGTGATGGATGGCTTAGATTAATTGAGATTAATAATATGATATTTAATTGGGTTCATATGATGGCATGATTTGATTCATGGAAATCCAATTAAACCGAGGACTGAGATCGAGCCACATGGAGGATGGATCCATGCCCATGTGAGGACATGACCATCCACATGAATTTATCTCTTTTGATAGAAAGGATTATATCCCATGGCCACTTGATGGATTAAATTGACTGTTAAATCCTTGCAAGGTTGAGTTAGAATTCGAATGGTTTTCAAAGTTCTAATTTATATGAGTCAATTTTTCTGAGATCAAGTAAACAAAGATCAATTACATGGTTGATACATTCTATATCACTGATTGATCTGGGATATGTAACGAAGGGATTGAATCGTACGTTAACTGTTTATGGACAGGTGTTGATGACCACTTCAACCAAACCCTTAATATTTGGATGGTCATGATGTTTTGCTAGAGGCCGCTCATGATCTATAATCGTGGATTCTTTGGCTTAATCAAAGAGTTGATTTGGTTAAAGAATTGACTTGGACAAGGTGTTGATCAAGTCATCCCTAGGATCAATATTAGGGATATTATTACCAACGTGTCAAGGATCTACTTGGTCACACGCATTAAGAAAATTTTGGATGAAGTTAAAATGAAATTAAGTTGGACTTAATTCAAATTAGATGTTCAATTAATTAGGATTGGATTTGACTCAATCTTAATGAGAGAATATGAAATAATGAATAGGATTCATCATAGAGAAAAATTTTGTATTCGAGGAAGAGACCTTTTGTACATGTGCTGTACATATAAAATTCATTAATTGGATACTCAATTAGGCTTGATCCATGTGATAGATGGCTTAGATTAATTGAGATTAATAATATGATATTTAATTGGGTTTATATCATGGCATGATTTGATTCGTGGAAACCCAATTGATCCGAGAGCTGAGATCAAGCCATATGGAGGATGATCCATGCCCATGTGAGGACATGACCCATCCCCATGTCATGGAGGAGGAAACGCCATGATTTGGGGTGTCATCATGAAGCCAAATTTAAGGTTGCGATGTTGGTTTCATAGGATAACCAATTTTCTATTTTTTTTTGATGCGGTTTGGTGGTTGTAATTCTAACATTATTATGATAACAAATATCCTAAATTTGTTAGAAATTTATTATCAACTTAATATGGTTGAATGGTTAGGTGGTTGAAACAAAATCCCACCACACAACTTCTTTTATGTATAAAAAGAAGAGAGACATCCCCTTCAGAATGACACGCCTAACTCCTCCTTTATCTCTCTCTTGAATGCCTAACACCACTTTCTCTCTCTAAAACATCCTTTCTTTCTATAGGACATCCCTCTCTCTTGATTGATCAAGATTTGATCTTGATCAAAAAAAATTTCTTGATTTAGAAAATCAATTGAAAAAGAAAAGATATGCTAGCACCCCTCGCAAGAAGGTTATCATCCATTCCTGAGAGGACATCATCGAAAGATCTTCGCGTGGATCACCATTAGAGGCCGGACATGTGGATGGCTTAAGGTAAATCGTTTACCGGCTTCATCAGGCTTTATCCCCAATAAAGAACATGGGTATGATCTATTATTTAATAATGTGTTATTTTTTGTTAACTGAATCTATTCTCTGAGGATCTTAGGCTTTGAAATTAAATTCGTATTTATTTTTATCTTCTATTGTGTGATATATAAATTTAATTCATATAAAATATACGTAATTCCTAACACTTAGTACCTTTCATACATCTACTTCTGGTCGGCAAAATTATGAGAACTATAAGGATCTTTACAACTATTGGCATCCATAATTGCGTAACTACATGGAAAAGGCTTTTGGGATTATGAAGAAATAATTCAAGATTCTTCGATCACAACTACTTTACCTGTTCGAAGTGCAAAAAAAAATCATTTTGACTTGCTACATCATACATAATTTTATCTAATGAACTCAGGGCAACGATAAGTATTTCAATGCCAATGATATCGATGACTCCTCGGATGATAGTGAGCAATTAAATTTCAACCCCATTGGCCAAGATGAATCAAGGAGGGGTGAACATAGGAGGGATTGTATTGCTAATGCAATGTGGCATCAATTTATATCTAGAAGTATGATTGTTTCCAAAACTCGTATTTTTCTTACTATTTCGGTGATTGCATACTAGATATGATAATTTATAATCATTCTATCCTTTGTAGGATCATCCACAAGGGACAAAGGTCCTAACGATGAATATGATTACTTTTGTTTGCTGCTTTGTTCTCATAATTCCGTTCTATGTTGTATTCGCTAGACGCAAAAGAGGAATCGTTTGGGAGGGGATGATTGCAAGGCATTGGTTGATGGCTTTCCAAACAATGAACACAAAATGTATAATATATGCATGAAGCACAAGCTGCTTTTCTTGAACGATGCCTTACACCTGAGGTTTGAAAAATCCTTGATGACATGCCGAACGACCCTCTAGCAAGATGCAGCTAGTGCAGCAAGTTTCACCAATTAATAAGAATAGGGGTGGAATGAGGCCTATGTAATGGTCCTATATGGGAACTTCCTTTTCATTTCAGGATTTCTTATCGGATTTGCTCTCTATCGCCTGTGAAGTGAAAACTTTGACATGTTCTTCGCACTCATATGTCTATGGTCATATGATAAGTACACATTTTTATGTCATTATTATGGTCTTAGATATTTTAATGTGATGACTTAATGCTTCTAGCCATATAATTTGATGCAAATTCTATATGCAGGTTGCCAATGTTGCCATGTATCATGGGCCCCCCAAATACCAACATGTTGCCATGTATCGGGGGCAACCAATACGGTCCTGCCAATGTTGCCTTGTTCATATGATTTAAAAAATTTTGCTTCTGTAGGCTGTGATTAGTTTTGAGCCTATTAATTCAATTCGGCAATAATGATAAGGACTTCTTATTTGTTTTGACGCTCAATGTGTGTGCTGTCATATCATGACTTAGAGGGCAATTCTAAATGTAACCATTGTGAAGCATATGTTTGGCACCCTATCTAAGCCAAGGCCATGATGTTAGGCATTTTCTTACTATTTCCTGACTCGGATGCCTTCCTGAGCCAACTCAATCTATGTCCCTTTTAAGTTATGAAGTAAGTTTATTTTCCATGAGAGCTTCAATTTTTATTACACAGGCTGTCTTGTTTTTTGTTTGCTTGGTTGCTTAACCATAGGTTACCAAAGCTGGAATTCCAATGCCACCAAACAGATCATTGTGCCCACTGTGCTTTCAAAAATGGGTTAATCTATGCATTGGATCGTATCTGGAATTATATTGGAACATATCGTAATGATGACTATGTGGCCCCAAATAAAGCAAAGGTATGGCAACTATGATTTGTGTCATGAGATTTTGTTTTCATTTAGTTTATGCTAGTGGTCAAATGTATATGACTGGCTTATACTGGCTGCTTCATCCCTCAGGCCATCCACAAGCTAACAGAATACCTGAGTTTCCGGGTGAGGGGAGTTGCCATAGAACTTGTTGATGCATTTGATCTTCCTGATTATGTCACTCGTGCACCCATTGGCATGTCATCAGAAGCATATGCTCGCTACACGCAGTACGCGGGCTTCTAGTTGGAATCATAGCACGTCACAAAGAAAGCCCCATGTTAAGGGCACTGGGTCTGGGTCTGATTGAGTTCTGTTATCACTAGATGTATAAAAGCCACGGTACATATCACAAGTTAAACCAGTATAAGGGCACTGGGTCTGGGTCTGATTGAGTTCAGCAGATCTTTTTCTCCATTATATTATTTTCGTATATTGTAATACCCCTATGATGGCTCATGATGACTGGAGTTTCTTTGGATGGTGATTCTTTCGTTCATGTAATCCTACTACCAGTTTATAAGCATATATTGATATCATGAATAAAAGTCTATGAATTTTTAAATAATGAAGTAGTTTTGACTGTGGATTGATATCCCAAACGATCTCAAGGTCCACCTTTTATAGAAGTGCTTGAACGTTCGGATTCCGAAGCCTGGAAGCTAGAAGTCGTCACGTTTTTCACTCCAACCTTTTGCAATGAAGTCCAACAGATAAATTTGTCACAAGAGATTATTGAATCCCCTACTGATTTGAATTTCATAATTAAAATGGCCAACCATGAAAATGTAAACCTTTATTAAAATACTTCAACACGAATCTTAGTGTGCCCAAAATCAATTAGATTTCGTTCTATTTCTTTGTAGTCCTAGAATGAATCATCAGTTTGATTTCTCAAGCAAATCAGGCCTTTGTTGTCTTGTATTCTATTTCTACTTATTTAGATGTAGCCCCTTCTATGAGTAGCATAAAAAGCTTTCAACCACGGCACCGTTTTATTTTACGAGTTCTCGAGTAGGATTCTACTTCAACCACGGTTCTTCGGCCATTACTATGGAATGAGTAGGTTCACTGTTAATAGTGATATTTTCAAACGTTACACTGGAGTCATAACTAGAATTGTCATGTACACCCCCTACATGTGCTAGTTACTGCAACATTCTCTCACGGATTCGGGGAGCCGTGCTCCACCTCGCCCAGGTGTTCAGGCCCAAGAGTCGTTGTCCCCTTCTTCGCCGCCCACTTCGTCGACTTCGGGTCGACCTCAATCAAGACTGCTTCGCTGCTGAAGAGGAAGAGGCTAGCGAGGATCAACATACTGCTGACGGAGGCCGTGACCTTCGCGGCGCCATTAAGGTTGGACGGCCGGAAGGAGTTGGAGGCAGAGATCATGTGATTCTCAGTGTACTGCAAGAGGAGGAGGAAGATATTGGAGATGGAGGACTAGAGGTTCTGAGGTACTTTAGGGTTTAATCGAATATTTTTGTGGTATATCCTCTCCTATCCCTCCAATCAAATACAACTAGAGAGGATAACAAAAAGTTATCCCATGGATTTTTCATTTGTGTTTGATATGATCCATGGGATAGCCAGAGGATATCCCTGGATAAACACTATCCCATATACTTATCCAGGGATAGTATTTTTTGTATCAAACACTACCTAAAAGATAAGTCTGAAAAAGTTTAACCAGAGGGGATAACCCATGTTTAACCATGGGTTATCCATTGAACTTATTCCCTAGGGAACCCAGGAATAGCTGGAGCTATTTTTTGAGGGCAAAATTATTATTTAAAAAAGATCGTTATTT
>UESW01002386.1:100189-126461 GCA_900491605.1 Calamus simplicifolius
TCACTCCTTCTGGACGTCGGGAACGGAGGCTCTTCTTCCTCACCGGGTTGCCTGCAAAGAAGTCCCAAGACCGGAGAGGGTTCTTCGGTGGGACCCTCCGACGCTCAAGTTAGTGACAGAGGTCACAGTAGATAAGGAGCTCGAGAGAGCTCTTGAGGAGGGAGAGGTCTCAGAAGGATCAGGTCGTTCCTTTGAGAGTTAGGGCATCGAGTGCCTAAAATGTGCGTGAAAATAGCCTTACCTTGTTTTCGACGTAATTTACCCTTTTATAGGGGTTGACGCTAGCACCGTCACGTGGGATTCGTGAAGTCAGAAGGTTTGCTGAGCCGTTGCGTGAATCTGGACTGGTTGGTGGGTTACGTCCCATCAGCAGCTGGGCTGTTGGCGCGCACGTCGAGCTGGGTCGACCTGAGATGGCCGGGGCCCATCCAGCCGGCAAGGCAGTGCCGGGGCGGGGCCGAATCGGCGGACTTGGAGACGACGGGGCCGAGTCGGGCCGGTCGGGGATGGCCTTGGCCGACTCGGCGGGACTAGAGACGACGGGGCTGAGTCAGGCCGGCCAGGGATGGATAGGAATGTGCTGGGGCCGCCTGGCTTGGAGACGCCGGGGCCGGATAGGAATGTGCCGGGGCTGCCTGGCTTGGAGACGCCGGGGCTGGATAGGAATGTGCCGGGGCCGCCTTGCTTGGAGACGCCGGGGCCGGCTAGGAATGTGCCGGGCCGCCTGGCTTGGAGACGCCGGGGCCGGCTAGGAATGTGCTGGGGGCCGCCTGGCTTGGAGACGCCGGGGCCGGCTAGGAATGTGCCGGGGCCGTCTGGCTTGGAGACGCCGGGGCCGGATAGGAATGTGCTGGGGCCACCTTGCTTGGAGACGCCGGGGCCGGCTAGGAATGTGCCAGGGCTGCCTGGCTTGGAGACGCCGGGGCCGGCTAGGAATGTGCCGGGGCCGCCTGGCTTGGAGACGCTAGGGCCGGATAGGAATGTGCGGGGCCGCCAGGCTTGGAGACGCCGGGGCCGGCTAGGAATGTGCCGGGCCGCCTGGCTTGAGACGCCGGGGCCGAGTCGGGCCGACAGGGATGGCCTTGGCTGACTCTACGGGCCTGGAGACGCCGGGCCGAGTCGGGCCGGCCAGGGATGGCCTTGGCCGACTCGGCGGGACTGGAGACGCCGGGGCCTAGTCGGGCCGGCCGAGGACGGCCTTGGCCGACTCGGCGGGACTGGAGACGCCGCTGGAGACTGACGAGAGGCCGACGCTGGAGGCCGACGCTGGTGGCTGGCGCAGGAGTCTATCGGCCTTTGGCCAGCGTGGAGGCTGGCGTTAGAGGCCGCGCTGGAGGCCGTCGCTGGCGGCCGACGCTGGAGGCCGACGCTGGCAGCCGGCTGGCGGCCGGTGCTGGAGGCCGACGAAGAGGCCGACGCTGGAGGCCGACGCTGGCAGCTGGCGTAGGAGTCTATCGGCCTTTGGCCAGCGCTGGAGGCTGCTGGAGGCCGTCGCTGGCGGCCGACGCTGGAGGCCGAGATGCTGGCGGCCGCGCTGGAGTATCGCCTTTGGGGCCGTCCAAAAAATTTTATTTTTCATGGGGTCAACTGGCCCCATCAAATGCCCCCCACACTCCTTGAGCTTGCGTGCCCCGCATCGGCTAAGCGAAAGGAGTGTAGAACTTTTACCTTGGCACCTTGTGCTGCCTTGGATGGACGTCTGCGTGCCTTCTTTGGCTAGCTGAGGGCGGCCAGTAATCCTTTCCCAACGCGGGGTCCGGGAGTGAACCCCGGAGGGTGACCTGAGAGCTGGGCATCGTCAGGTTCCTTTTGAACCGCCTCGGGGGTGTGGAACCGCTGCGAGGGGCGACTCAGCCGGGTACGGAGCCTTTAGGGTCTTAACCGACTCGGGGCACCGCCGTGCCGCCGAGTGGTGTCCCGTGGGCCGCGATGCCAGTGAGCTCCTTTTGAACCAGCCTGGGGGTTTGTGTTCCGCCCAAGTGGTGACTCAGCCGGGTACGAGCCTTTAGGGTCTTAACCAACTCGGGGGCACCGCCGTGCCGGGCCGAGTGGTGTCCCGTGGGCCGCGATGCCAGTGAGCTCCTTTTGAACCAGCCTGGGGGTTTGTGTTCCGCCCAAGTGGCGACTCAGCCGGGTACGGAGCCTTTAGGGACTTAACCAACTCGGGGGCACCGCCGTGCCGGGGCCGAGTGGTGTCCCGTGGGCCGCGATGCCAGTGAGCTCCTTTTGAACCAGCCTGGGGGTTTGTGTTCCGCCCAAGTGGTGACTCAGCCGGGTACGGAGCCTTTAGGGTCTTAACCAACTCGGGGGCACCGCCGTGCCGGGGCCGAGTGGTGTCCCATGGGCCGCGATGCCAGTGAGCTCCTTTTGAACCAGCCTGGGGGTTTGTGTTCCGCCCAAGTGGCGACTCAGCCGGGTACGGAGCCTTTAGGGTCTTAACCAACTCGGGGGCACCGCCGTGCCGGGGCCGAGTGGTGTCCCATGGGCCGCGATGCCAGTGAGCTCCTTTTGAACCAGCCTGGGGGTTTGTGTTCCGCCCAAGTGGCGACTCAGCCGGGTACGGAGCCTTTAGGGTCTTAACCAACTCGGGGGCACCGCCGTGCCGGGCCGAGTGGTGTCCCGTGGGCCGCGATGCCAGTGAGCTCCTTTTGAACCAGCCTGGGGTTTGTGTTCCGCCCAAGTGGCGACTCAGCCGGGTACGGAGCCTTTAGGGTCTTAACCAACTCGGGGCACCGCCGTGCCGGGGCCGAGTGGTGTCCCATGGGCCGCGATGCCAGTGAGCTCCTTTTGAACCAGCCTGGGGGTTTGTGTTCGCCCAAGTGGCGACTCAGCCGGGTACGGAGCCTTTAGGGACTTAACCAACTCGGGGGCACCGCCGTGCCGGGCCGAGTGGTGTCCCGTGGGCCGCGATGCCAGTGAGCTCCTTTTGAGAGACTTGGCGCAAGGGAAGGACAAACTGTGTCGCCAGAAAGGACCTTTTTCTTTATTACTTATGCCTCTGGGAGTACATCATTGATAATATCGGCGGAGGTTGTCCGCATTCCAGGTACGTGGAATGGGCTTCCCGTCAAGCTCTTCTAGTTTGTATGCCCCCGGTGGAACGCCTCGGCGACACGGTAGGGACCTTCCCAGTTGGGGGATAGCTTGCCCCCCTCGGTAGGCTTTGATACCTCGGCCTTTCGTAGCACCAAGTCTCCGGCGAAAAACCTTGGGACGAACCCGGGCGTTGTAGTACTTAGCCGCTCGCTGGCGAAAGGTCGCCATGCGCAGTCTCGCTCTGTCATGCGCCTCGTCGATGAAGTCTAGGTTGGCCCGAATCAGCGCGGGTTGCCTTCCTCACTGAAGGACTCCACACGTGGACTGGGCAATCCGATCTCGACGGGGATGACGGCCTCGGATCCGAAGGAGAGGCTGAAAGGAGTTTCGCCCGTCGGGGCTCTGGGCGTTGTGTGGTAAGCCCATATCACACTGGGGAGCTCTTCTACCCAGCGTCCTTTGGAGCCGTCTAGGCGAGTCCTGAGCCCTCTGAGGATGGTGCGGTTCATGACCTCAGCCTCCCCGTTGGTCTGGGGGTGGCCGACGGAGGTGAATCGGTGGCGAATGCCTAGCTCCTCGCAGAAGGTTTGAATGCCTCGTTGTTGAACTGGCGACCGTTGTCCGTGACGAGGGTGTGAGGCAAGCCAAAGCGGCATATGATCGACTTCCAGAAGAAAGCCTTAACTTTGCTCTCGTGATTTTGGCCAACGCCTCGACCTCGACCCACTTGGTGAAATAGTCGATGGCGACCAGCAAGAATCTCCGCTGCCCTGAAGCTGGGGGAACGGTCCAAGGATGTCCATTCCCCACTGGGCGAAGGGCCACGGAGCCGAGAGTGGGCTCAGCGGGGCAGGCGGCTGACGTTGGATGTGCGCGTGGCGCTGGCAGCCGTCACACCTTTGAACTAGCTTGGCCGCGTCCTCCTTCATAGTGAGCCAGAAGTACCCCTGACGGAGAGCCTTCTGGGCTAAGGATCTGCCCCCCAGATGATTCCCGCAAATGCCCTCGTGGATTTCTCTGAGGATGTAGTCGGCGTCGGCGGGGCCTACGCACTTAAGCAACGGGTAGGAGAATGACCTTCTGTATAGGCGCCCGTCGAGAGGATGAACTTGGAGGCCCTCCACTTGAGCAATCTGGCTTCGTTGCGGTCGTCAGGGAGGGTGCCGTCGGCGAGTAGCGGACATAGGCGTCCATCCACGTAGGTTCCGGGGTGAGCGGGAGGACTTCCTCCCCGCCCTCTGTACTGGGCCTTTCTAGATATTCGATGTAGGCGTCCCTTGTCAGGCCGTCGGCGGAGGTAGCCAGTCGAGAGAGGACGTCGGCCTTTGCGTTTTCACTCCGGGGGATGTAACTGATGCTGAAGTAGGCAGTGAGGAGGTCAAGAGTTGAACCTTTTTCAGATATTGCGCCATAACGGGGTCGCGCGCCTCATACTCTCCGTTGATTTGCCCGGAGACGAGTTGCGAGTCCGTGTAGGCTCTGAGGTGCTTTGCTCCAACCTCCTGGGCTAATCTTAACCCGGCCAGCAGGGCTTCGTACTCCGCTTGGTTGTTGGTGGCTTCAAAAAGAAATCTCAGGGCGCACTCGGTTCTTTCTCCTCCGGCCCGGCAAGAATGAGGCCGGCGCCACTCCCTTGAGAATTCGATGCGCCGTCCACATGGAGGATCCAGGTCTCTCCATCCTCTCGGCTCGGGCCTGGGCTGCTCCCCAGGGACCTCCTTGAGATCCTCTTCCGCCCAAGTGCACTCGACCAGGAAGTCGGCCAGGACTTGGGACTTCAAGGCCGGTCGTGCTTGGAAAGAGATGTCGAATTCCCCAGCTTGATGGCCCATTTGGCGAGTCGACCCGAAGTATCCGGACGGGCCAGGATGGCTCGGAGAGGTTGGTCCGTGAGCACCACGATAGGATGGGCTTGGAAATACGGGCGAAGGCACCGGGCAGAAACTATCAAGGCAAAAATGACTTTCTCCGTTTTGGAATACCTGACCTCGGCGTCGTGTAGGACCTTGCTCACGTAGTAGACTGGCCTTTGGGTTCCGTCAGCGTCAAGGCGCACCAGGACTGAGCTGACGGCTTCTGAGGAGGCGGCTAAGTAAAGGAAAAGACTCTCCCCGTCTCCCGGCTTGGAGAGGAGCGGTGGGGAGGACAGGAACGCCTTTAAGCCGTCGAAAGCTTCCTGGCAGTCGTCCGTCCACGCAAAACCGTTCACCTTCCGCAGGGCCTTGAAGAAAGGCAAGCACCTCTCTGCCGATCTAGAGAGGAAACGACTCAGCGCCGCTATCCTTCCCGTTAGCCGTTGCACTTCCTTCTTGTTGGACGGCGGCCTCATGTCAAGTATGGCGCTGATCTTCTCTGGGTTCGCCTCGATTCCGCGCTGGGTCACCATAAAGCCCAGAAATTTACCTGCCGTGACCCCAAAAGCGCACTTCTTAGGGTTCAGCTTGACTTGGAAGCGCGAAGGTTGTTAAAAGTTTCTTCCAGGTCAGAGATGTGGTCGGCGGCACGGGTGCTCTTCGTCAGCATGTCGTCCACATAGACTTCCATGTTCCGGCCGAGCTGGTCCTGGAACACCTTGTTCATCAGCCGTTGATAGGTCGCTCCCGCATTCTTGAGGCCGAAAGGCATCACCTTGTAACAGTAAATGCCTTTCTCTGTCACGAAGGAGGTGTGCTCCTCGTCGCTGGGGTCCATCCTTATCTGATTATATCCGGAGAAGGCGTCCATGAAGCTGAGAAGCTCGTGACCAGAGGTGGAATCGACCAGCTGGTCAATTCTTGGCAAGGGAAGCTGTCTTTTGGGCACGCCTTGTTGAGGTCGGTGAAGTCTATACAGATCCTCCAGCTCCCGTTTGCCTTGCGCACCATGACTACGTTGGCCAGCCAGCTTGGGTAGTGCGCCTCCCGGATGTGGCCGGCGCTGATCAGCTTGTTGACTTCTTCATCAATCGCCCTTTGTCGGTCGGGGGCAAAGCTCCTCTTCTTTTGACGGATTGGACGGGGCGGGTCGATGTTAGCTTGTGGGTGATGACCTCCGGAGGGATGCCGGGCATGTCAGACGCTGACCAGGCGAAGACGTCCGAGTTAGCCCGCAGGAAAGCTAAGAGGCGCTCCCGGTCTTCCAGGGGAAGGAGTCCGCCCACACGGACGGTCCTTGTTGGGTCATCATTGAGGGGGAAAGTCAGGAGGTGCTCGGCGGGCTCCCCTCCTTTGGCGGAATCTCTAGGGTCAGACGCCTCCAGGGCCGGGTCGGCCTCCAAGGGCTCGACGCCGCATGATAGCAAGGTAAGACCGGGCTTATCTCCCCGCGCATTTCTCCAACTCCCTCGCTGGTGGGGAACTGCACCAGTAGACGTCGGGTGGAGATAACCGCGTCCAAAAGATTCAGGCCGGGACGCCCAAGAATGGCGTTGTATGCCAAAGGACCCTCACGACTAGGAATTTCATGATCACGGTGCTTTGGCATGGCGGGGTTCCGGCCGTCACAGGCAAGGATATTTTGCCCTCGACCCTCACAGAATCTCCAGTGAATCCGACTAGCGGCGGGCTGAAGGGAGTCAACAGATAAACCCATCCGAACAAAGGCATCGTAAGTAAGGATGTCAGCTGAGCTGCCACTATCAACTAAATCCTTTTTACAGGGGTTTGGCGATCGTCATAGCGACGACTACGCCTTCATTGTTTACATTTTCCATTACAGCACCTCTCCCCTGGGGCATTACATTATTTGGAGCATCCTCCCCCTCGGCCGCTTGGACGCAGAGGCTGACCCCAGGACACCATCCCGATAGTCCGCTCCGTGGGGTGTTGTCGACGGTGGCTTGAGCTGGTGGAGGCCCCATGATGGCCGGCAGCGGCTATAGCGTCTTCTGGATGTACTTGCCGAGGTAGCCCCGTTGGATGAGCTCCTCGATGGCCCATTTCAAGCTGTAGCAGCTGTCGGTGTCGTGGCCGTAGTCCCGGTGGAATCGACAGTAGCGGCTTCTGTCGCGGGATACACCCTTCTTCATGGGGGAGGACGTTGAAGGTAGGGCTCGCCCTCGATCTCCATCAGGATGTGGGATCGAGGGGCAAGGAGAGGAGTGAGCTTACCCTCGTCGGGGACAGGGCTTCGGCGCCTGTTGTCGGACCGGCGTGGTGGGTCGGATCGGCGATGTCGAGGAGGTCCGCTTGGCTCAGGGCGAGCGGATTTGTGGCTGGAGCCCTTCGAAGACTCCCGGCGAGTGAGGTCAGCTTCATCTGCCCGGATGTACTTTGGGCCCGGAGGAGGAGGTCGGAGTAAGAGCTCGGGGGCTTCTTGTCCAAGGAGAAGGTGAAGCGGGACGGAAGGAGTCCCCGCTTCAGCGCCAGGTGGCCACCGCATTATTGAGATGGTAGACCTCGAGGGCGGCGGTTTTGAATCGGGACATAAAGTCCCACAGGGACTCTCCTTCCTTCTGGCGGACGGAGAAGAGGCTGTCCGCCACCCTTGGGATCCGGCGGCAGGCGTCAAAGTGGGCCAGGAATGCCCTTTCCAACTTCCGGAAGGAGTCTATGCTATGGGGGGACAGGCGCGAATGCCACGCACGGGCGGCCTTCCGAAGGTTGCATGGAAGGCCTTGCAGAGAAGGGCATCTGAGGTGCCCTGGACCTGCATCATGGCCTTGTAGCTCTCGAGGTGGTCGAGAGGGTCGGTCGTACCGTCGTACGGGTCCACCTGGGGGAAGCGGAACCTGGAGGGAACCGGTTCCTCCAGTATGCGGCGGGTGTAAGGAGGATGAGTGTCAAACTCTTCCTTCGGCTGGTGGTTTATCTTCCTGGCGAGCTCGTCGAGGCGCCGGTTGTACTCCTCCAGGAGTTCCTCCGCCTGGTGGTTGATCGTTGGAGCCCTCCGAGATGGCTCGGAGGAAGAAGAAGAAGAGGAAGCAGAAGATGGAGACGGAAGTCGACTTCCGCCTGGGTTCCTCGTGATGATGTGGCTTGGGAGGAAGCTCGCTGGGGCGGGCCAGGGGACCATGGCCGCTTGGAAGGCTTGCGGCGAGGCTTCCTGGGGAAGCTTGACGTCGGCCGGTCCCCCGGCGGGGGAGCCTTCCCTCGCCGACTGCTGGCTGGCGGGGGAGCAGTCTGGTGCTGGGTGGCCACGGACTGCTGCTGCTGGAGTCCGTGGACCATGGCAGTGAGATTCCGAACTTGCTGGGAGAGGGTTGCCAGCTGCTCCACCGTTTGGAGGGCGGCGTCCCGGCGGGCCGGCAACCGGGGGCTGGTAGCAGGGGGATTGGCCTCCTGCTGCCTAGTTGGCGGGGGGAGCCCCACCGGGCAACTTACGAAGGCATCCTGGGCTCGTGTCACCACCATGGCTTCTAGGAGAAGAGAGGGATGGAAGACGTAGCTCAGGGAAGACGTTCGCTACTTTTTCTTATGCACCCCCCCTACCTGGCGCGCCAATCTGATGACACTCGATCACCCCTCCTGAACGTCGGGAACGGAGGCTCTTCTTCCTTCACTGGGTTGCCTGCAAAGAAGTCCCAAGACCGAGAGGGTTCTCCGGTGGGACCCTCCGATGCCTAAGTTAGTGACAGAGGTCACAGTAGATAAGGAGCTCGAGAGAGCTCTTGAGGAGGGAGAGGTCTCAGAAGGACAGGTCGTTCCTTTGAGAGTTAGGGCATCGAGTGCCTAAAATGTGCGTGAAAATATGCTTTACCTTGTTTTCGACGTAATTTACCCTTTTATAGGGGTTGACGCTAGCACCGTCACGTGGGTTTTCGTGAAGTCAGAAGGTCTGCTGAGCCGTTGCGTGAATCTGGGCTGGTTGGTGGGTTACGTCCCATCAGCAGTTGGGCTGTTGGGCGGCGCACGTTGCGCATCTGACGTTGTCGGGTGGAGCGTGTCAGAGAGGTGGTTTTTTGAACCATTGGGGCTGATCTAGCGGGAACCGAGGGGTCCCGTCTTGTCAGGGCCAAGCTGGGTCGACCTGAGATGGCCGGGCCCATCTAGCCGGCAAGGCAGTGCCGGGGCGGGGCTGAATCGGTGGACTTGGAGACGACGGGGCCGAGTCGGGCCGGTCGGGGATGGCCTTGGCCGACTCGGCGGGACTGGAGACGATGGGGCTGAGTCGGACCGGTCGGGGATGGCCTTGGCCCACTCGACGGGACTGGAGATGCCGGGGCCGAGTCGGGCCGGCCGGGGATGGCCTTGGCCGACTCGACGGGACTGGAGACGCCGGGGCCGAGTAGGGCCAGCCAGGGATGGCCTTGGCCGACTCGGTGGGACTAGAGACGCCGGGGCCGAGTCGGGCCGGCCAGGGATGGCCTTGGCCGACTCGGTGGGACTGGAGACGCCGGGGCCGAGTCGGGCCGGCCGGGGATGGCCTTGGCCAACTCGGCGGGACTGGAGACGTCGGGGCTGAGTCGGGCCGGCCAGGGATGGCCTTGGCCGACTCGACGGGACTGGAGACGCCGGGCTGAGTCGGGCCGGCCAGGGATGGCCTTGGCCGACTCGACGGGACTGGAGACGCCGGGGCCGAGTCGGGCCGGCCGGGGACGGTTAGGAATGTGCCGGGGCCGCCTGGCTTGGAGACGCCGGGGCCGGATAGGAATGTGCCGGGTCTGCCTTGCTTGGAGACGCCGGGGCTGGCTAGGAATGTGTCGGGGCCGCTTGGCTTGGAGATGCAGGGGCCGGCTAGGAATGTACCGGGGCCGTCAGGCTTGGAGACGCCGGGGCTGGCTAGGAATGTGCCGGGACCGCCCGGCTTGGAGACGCCGGGGCCGGCTAGGAATGTGCCGGGGCCGCCTGGCTTGGAGACGTCGGGGTCGGATAGGAATGTGCCGGGGCCGCCTTGCTTGGAGACGCCGGGGCCAGCTAGGAATGTGCCGGGGCCGCCTGGCTTGGAAACGCCGGGGCCGGCTAGGAATGTGCCGGGGCCGCCTGGCTTGGAGACGCCGGGGCCGGATAGGAATGTGTCAGGGCCGCCTGGCTTGGAGACGCCGGGGCCGGATAGGAATGTGCCGGGGCCGCCTAGCTTGGAGACGCCGGGGCTGGCTAGGAATGTGCCGGGCTGCCTGGCTTGGAGACGCCGGGGCCGAGTCGGGCTGTCCAGGGATTGCCTTGGCCGACTCGGCAGGACTGGAGACGTCGGGGCCGAGTCAGGCCGGCCAGGGATGGCCTTGGCCGACTCGGCGGGACTGAAGACGCCGGGGCCGAATCGGGCCAGCCAGGGATGGCCTTGGCCGACTCGGTGGGACTGGAGACGCCGGGGCCGAGTTAGGCCAGCCAGGGATGGTCTTGGCCAACTCGGCGGGACTGGAGACGCCGGGGCCGAGTCGGGCCGGCTGGGGACAGCCTTGGCCGACTCGGCGGGACTAGAGACGTCGGGGCCGAGTCGGGCCGGCCAGGGATGGCCTTGGCCGACTCGGCGGGACTGGAGACGCCGCTGGAGGCCGACGAAGAGGCTGACGCTGGAGGCCGACGCTGGCGGCTGGCGCAGGAGTCTATCGGCCTTTGGCCAGCGCTGGAGGCTGGCGCTGGAGGCCGTCGCTAGAGGCCGTCACTAGAGGTCGTCGCTGGCGGCCGACACTGGAGGCCGACGCTGGCGGCCGATGCTAGCGGCCGGCGCTGGAGGCCGACGAAGAGGCCGACGCTGGAGGCCGATGCTGGCGGCTGGCGCAGGAGTCTATCGGCCTTTGGCCAGCGCTGGAGGCTGTCACTGGAGGCCGTCGCTGGCGGCCGACGCTGGAGGCCGACGCTGGCGGCCGATGCTGGCGGCCGGCGCTGGAGTATCGACCTTTGGGGCCCTCCAAAAAATTTTATTTTTTATGAGGTCAACTGGCCCATCATGTGGATTTAGCTAAGGATAGGTATAAGGAAACATATATATACAAGAGCTTGTTCACTCTGAATCCAAATTTAATATAAATAAGAAGCAGAAACCCATGAGCCCCACACCAGATTGAGAGGAGTACTTCAACGAAGGTAGCTCGCGAAAATTAAGCAGAAGTTGAACTTAGAAACAAAAATAAAATTTGAAGGTTTGAAATTTTAACTAGAAGTTCTTGCATCTCAGTTTCTTGTGGAACCTCTCTTGTTGCATTTTTGGTTTTCATAGGACCTTAATAGAAAACTCTTAATCTTGCCCCAATATCTTCTCTTGAACCACAGTACTATAAGGTAGATTCTTCCACAATGTCTCGCCATATAACATCTTGGAAGAAAAGAATAAAAACTTTTTTGATAAGTCTCTCAAATCTAAGCATATGGGCATTTATAGCCGTGGGACTCCTAAAATTCTTAGGACCCTCATGTGAAATGCAATTATTCTAGAAATGTACTTTTTTGGTGCAGCTAAATAAAATTTGAGAATATTCGGACACTAGATCTTTAGATAGAAACTAAGTATATGATCATAGAAAATTTAAACTCAAGTAGAGTGACCTGAAACATTTAATTTTGATTTGGCCTAATGTAAGTGCAAATAAAAGATTATGTTTTGCCCATACTTAAACATATTGCATGCCCACTTGTTACAACAGGCTCAAGCCAGTTGCTATTATATTGGTGAACCTTTGGCCACCCCTAACAATTGATGTGACTTTAATATATGCTCTTAGAGGGATGGTCATGGTTTGCAACAAGTTGTTGTGAAGATGGCATTTTACGATTTTCTTTTTTTTTTTTCTTTAAAAAATTAGCAATTTATTCCATCATAGCCTTGCACAATGGTATATATTAAGCATGAAAATAATTGGCTATAGACAGTTGAGCTAGGCTTAAGGCAGTACTTGAGGCTCCCACATTTATTCCTTTTTGTTTGTCCTTTTTATTTTCTACCCCCTCCTTTCAATCATTTCTCTTTGGAATTTTTTTCCTCGTTTTAATCTTCTGAATGATAATAATTTTGTCATCAATATTTTGAAAAGTAAAAGGAAGAAATATTAATTGGCTTGGCAGAAATTTAAAATCAAAATTTGAATTTCAAATTTAATTTTTATTCTTTGTGTAGCAAATAATGTTGAGTTTTCATTTCTTATATACTCCTAATTTCCTTAATCAAAGAATTATATGTCTAGCTAATTGTATTCTCTATATGGTATCCAATTCTTTTGATCAAGGGGTGCTAGTATAGTTTTTATTCAATCTAAAGGAATGGCAACTTTTCTTGATTAACATGAAAATATCTCCTACACTCTTTTTTGACAATTGAGAAATCAAAATTTCTTGTAAAATAACATAAAATAATAGAAAACTATACCTATAGTTAGCTGATTTGTAGGCATTTTTGTAATCGATTAAATAGTATTTTTTTTCTTTTGAAAAAAAAAAGGAAATGAATTTGGGCTAACATCTTTTTTTTTTATCTTTTTTGCATGTTCTTTTAAACTATATATTTAAATTTCATTACTAAAGGATGCATCTCCCGTCTAAACCATGCTTTATCAATTTGTTTATAGTGCAGAGATGGTTAAAAATAGAGAGAAATAGAAGTGAAAGCAGTTGAGAATAAAAATTAGCCTTTCAAAAGGGTTAGTAGCACCCACGCACTCCACTTTTAAAAGCGTTTATAATTCTTAGAGGAAGGAAGGATATAAGAATGCTAATTCGTAATCATAGGGATTAAAGCATCATGAGATAGCTTAATTTAAAATTTTGGGGTATATATTTCCATCCCCACCCACCTTGTTGACCTTGACAAGGTGGTGCTATTTATTTAAGTCCTCAAAAAAGGAAAGGCCTCAGATATATTAATGCTGACAGCCTTTGAAGTGCCATCCATCTGTCCTACTTGAAACTTAGCGGAAAGATCCCTGGTGGATCCGAGCACGCTTGGCTGAGCTCCTCAAGTTGGGGAGCTTTCTCCATCACCATGCAAGTAGCTAGGATTGCAACCATGAGCACTATTTTTTTTTTTTTTCTTTCTTTCTTTATTTATTTATTTTTACTCTGCGAGCCGCACTCACTATGTTATTATTTTATCTGGCAACAAAATTATTTATTATAGACACGCCTATGATATTTTATAAATTCAGGTACACTCAACCTGGCTTTAAAAATTATTTGACCAACTTTTTGACCAACCCGCCATGAGCGATTGGGAGAAGTTTGCATCATGAGGGGATCTACCTCAATGTCGGCCAACGAAGTTGCTCGATTGGATGGTCAGAGACGTTCCATGGCTGGAGGTTACATTGTATACTAATTATGGTTCTAAGTCATTAAAATATAATAAAATTATGGTCTCATGCATGCAATAAAGGGTACAGTTAAGTTTTGTGCGACCAGTGATACGTTCACTCAACTCATGCGGCTAAAGTAACCATGTTCACGTACTTCTTCCGGTGAATTAACGGCGAGTTATAAAAGATGGGTTTGCTGATAATGGGGTCGTCCATATATGCTGCCATCGGCTGCAAGTATGCATGGCTCCACCAGCCAGTTGGTTAATTAATGGAGTAAACCAAACCTAATAACTTATTAGAAGGCTATATAGGTAAATGATCTCATATCTTACCACTGGAGAAAGTCCAGGAATGAAATTGTTGAATCATAATTATTTATCAGTCAAAAGTTGAGGAATATTGTAGTGCAGAATATGCTGCGAGAGTATATCTTGTTACTAGCTTAATAGTCTGATTGAAAAGGCTTTTATGTGCACATGTTGCTCGCATTGTATATCACTGCCTATGCACATTATTAGATGGGAAAAGGTATTAACTTATGTGAGACACATAAGTTGGTTTATGTTGCTCATATTGGTTTTTTTTATATTAATTTTGTTTAGATTAATTTTATTATTATTATTAATTATTTATTATAAAGGATGATTTTTAACTTCATCAATATTAGTTTTAAGTTCAGATAAAGAAGAAGAGTTGCGTTAGATATCTCACAGCCAGCGTAAGACTTCATCAGATCATTTAAAATATGAATCTATTAATTCAATAGAATGAAGGAAGCATATTCATGTAGCTGATTTCGTGTAGTTGGAAAAAGGTTTAGATGAGTTAAGTTGAGTTGAATTGGGTTAAAGTATGATTTTTATGAATTACTATAAAATAATAAGGGCTATATATCATTTGTTGCCGTTATTGTGAAACTTGGAGCGAGTCCAAAGAGTGAGCATTAATTACACGAACTTCCAAAGCAAGAGCATGAAATATAAGGAAACACCAACTTCAAGTTACCAACTAATAATGCATAGACATCACTGCCTATATATATATATAACAAGATAAGCAACAAAGTAAGACCTAAAGAAATAGACCCTTTGTATTTCAGTGACCAACAACTAATGCATTACATATACAACAAACTCATAAACATCGCTAGATCAAACACGTAAAATAGATAAAGTTCCTCGAACTTGCACAATCCAAACAAAAGAACGAAATATTCAGACAAAGATACATGCACCATGCGCATAGAGAGGGGGCTAAATTTTAATACGATGGCCTACAACGGGGCTGTTCCCAGGTGTCGTGGGTCGGAAATCATCCAAGGACTCGATGGCTTACACCAGGGCTGCTCCCCGGTGTCGTGGGTCGGGAATCATCCAAGGACACCTCAAGTATACGGCCTTCGTGCCCTTTAATAATGTGCCAGACGACCCTGCTTCCCGTTCTTTCGATATTATTGGCATCTGGTGCTGGGCATTCTTTACATCCTGTAGTTTTAGACTGCTCTGCCTTCAAATGCCTTCCCTCTGATAAAAGAGATTCACTAACAAGAATTAGTACAATAAGAAGGATGCAAGAAGAGAAATGATACTTGACAGCCATGAGAGAGAGAGAGAGAGAGAGCAAATCAATGGAGGTCTTGGAAGAGAAGGCAAGATTGGCATCTTCATTCCCATCTCTGGGCTATTTATCGTTGCAAAAAGAGTCCCTGAGTTACTATTCCCACTACCATAACAGGAATAATAAAGTGGAAATGAGAGTTAAAAGAGTGGACGGTATGATCTTGCAAAAGTCTTTTGCCATTCATTCTTCCAAAGGTTTTTCAAATGGAAGCTTAGCTAACCAGTAGACCAATATTTAGATGGTCCGTTCATTCCAAAAAAATGTCTTGTTGCACCGCATGCAATGTTTAGCGCACGACACATGTCAAAAGCAAACAAAATATTTTTGTCTATAACATGCATGTGCGCTGCACATGAATCATCACGCGCAGTGCAATAAGACTTTTCCTTTGCTCTATTTCCACTTTAGGTCACATGCCATAAGGATGTAAATTATGATTTTATTGTGCTTCCAAGCAGTAGTTAGCAGTAATGTGGCTAGAAATGCCTATTTAGTCCTGCAAAACTGTGAAAGTAAAGCAAAGAATGGCCCCTGGTTGATTCGAGGAAACCATGCTCTAGCATTGATGCTCATGTAGAGTGGTGCATTGGGAACTCCCGTATTACTAAATTATCAAGCATTTCTCTTACTTCGTCAACTCTCTAATACTAAAGAAAAGTGAGGCATAAAAAATCCATAATTGCCGATTAAAGAAACAACCTCAACCACAAACTCTTTAGACTGCAGATACTAAATGACCGTTGGTAACAATTGAATGACATACTTAATGTAATATCTCAGTATATAACTGCTATATTCTACTACTAAATAAGCAGTTATTCATGGATCACTCTATTTTTTAGTAAGGTAGATGGGTCCATGGGAAATAAAATATCTACAAGGGAATCCATAAATTAGAGTTGTCTATATGGATTGTAGAAAAGTGAGGCATAAAATGCCAGCTTGTTGAAATGCACCGACTTTATGTGGTGATTAATTAGGACTGCATTAATGCATCAATCACCTTAAGATCCTCTCATTGTGTACTGATCATTTGAACTCCAGTTATTTGTTTTAATAAAAGGCAATATTGCATTGCAATGCTCCACCAAAATATAATGATTCTTAAGCTTATTCGCACCGTTCTTTTCTGATTGTAATCAAAGCTGTCTGACTACACTACAAGAAAATAATGAAATAGTGATACAATTTTAGTGACGCAAAGATGCGTCGCTAAAATTGCGACTACATTGCGACACCTCTGCGTCAAAAAAATATTGCGACGCAAATAGCGACGCATTAGCGACTTAATAAACCATAAAATTTTTAAAAAATAATTTTTAAATTTAGCGACGCAAAAATACATCGCAATATTTATAAAATGTATTTTTTAAAAATATTATTAAAGGAATAAAATATTGCGATGCAGCTAAGTGTGTCGCAATGTTTTTAAAAAAATTAATTATGTTAAATAGCGACGCATTAGCGACATAATAAACATAAAATGAGAAAAAATATATTTAATATAGCGACGCAAAAATTGCATCGCAAATATTAATAAAAAAATTAATTTTTATAAAATATAATTATAAAATAAAAATATTGCGATTCAACTCAGTGCGTCGCAATATATTTGAAAAACATAATAATTTTAAATAGCGACGCATTAGCGACGCAACAGACCAGAAAATTGTAAAAATTAATTTTAATTTAGCGACGCACTAATTGTGACGCAATTATTTTAAATGAAATTAATTTTTATAAAAATTAATATGAAAAAAAAATATTGCGACGCAAAACAGTGCGTCGCAATGTTTTTAAAAAACTTAATTATTTTAAATAGCGACGCATTAGCGATGCAATAAACCAGAAAAATATAAAAATTATTTTAAATTTAGTGACGCAATAATTGCATCGCAATTAATTTAAATAAAATTTATTTTAAGAAAATAGTATTATAAAATAAAAATATTGCGACGCAATCCAGTGCATCGCAATGTTTTGTTAAAAATAAATATGTTAATTAGCGATGTAATAGCGATGCAATAAAACAGTAAAGTAATAAAAAAAAATTTATTTAACGACGTAAATTAATGCATCGTAATATTTTAAAAGAAATTCATAATGCCAAATTAGCGAGGCATTAGCGACACAATAAATTAGAAAATATAATTAAAAATTAATAATGTCTGAGATCGATCGTCGCCGACCGGGATCGATCATGGCTTGGATCGATGGCAACCGTCGGATCATCGCCGATCGAGATCGATCATGGCTTCGATCGATCGCAACCGTCGGATCGTCACCGATTCGATCGATCACGATAGTACGAGATCGTTAGTCGCCGATCGGGATCGATCATGGCTTCGATCGATCGCAACCCTCGATCGTCACCGATCCGATCGATCGCGACGGTCCGAGATCGGTCGTCACCGATCAGGATCGATCATGGCTTGGATCGATCGCAACCGTCGGATCATCGCCGACAGGGATCGATCATGGCTTCGATCGATCGCAACCGTCGGATCGTCGCCGATCTGATCGATCGCCACAGTCCAAGATAGGTCGTCACCGATCGGGATCGATCATGGCTTGGATCGATCGCAACCGTCGGATCATCGCCGACCGGGATCGATTATGGCTTCGATCGATCGCAACCGTCAGATCTTCGCCGATCCGATCGATCGCCACGGTCCGAGAGAGGTCGTCACCGATCGGGATCGATCATGGCTTGGATCGATCGCAACCATCGGATCATCGCCGACCGGGATCGATCATGGCTTCGATCGATCGTAACCATCAGATCGTCGCCGATCCGATCGATCGCCACAGTCCGAGATAGGTCATCGCTGACCGGAATCGATCATGGCTTGGATCGATCGCAACCGTCGAATCATCGCCGATCGGGATCGATCATGGTTTTGAATCGATCGCAACCGTTGGTTCATCACCGACCGAGATCGGTCATGGCTTCGATCGATCGCAACCATTGGATCATCGCCGATCGGGATCGATCATGGCTTCGATCGATCGTAACCGTCGGATCGTCGCCGATCCGATCGATCGCCACAGTCCGAGATATGTCGTTGCCGACCGGGATCGATCATGGCTTGGATCGATCGCAACCATCGGATCGTCGCCAACCAGGATAGATCATGGCTTGGATCGATCGCAACCGTCGAATCATCACCGACCGGGATCGGTCATGGCTTCGATCGATCGCAACCGTCGGATCATCGCCGACCGGGATCAATCATGGCTTCAATCGATCGTAACCATCGGATCTTCGCCGATCCGATCGATCACCACGGTCCGAAATAGGTCATCACCGACCGAGATCGATCATGGCTTGGATCGATCGCAACCGTCGGATCGTCGCCGACCAGGATCGATCATGGCTTCGATCGATCGCAATCATCGGATCATCGCCGACCGGGATCGATCATGGCTTGGATCGATCGCAACCATTGGATCATCGCCGATCCGATCGTGACGGTCCGAGATAGGTCATCGCCGATCGGGATCGATCATGGCTTGGATCGATCGCAACCGTTAGATCGTCGCCGACCAGGATTGATCATGGCTTGGATCGATCGCAACCGTCGGATCATCGCCGACCGGGATCGATCATGGCTTCGACCGATTTCAATCGTCGGATCGTCGCCGATCCGATCGATCGCAACGGTCCAAGATAGGTCGACGCCGACCGAGATCTATCATGGCTTGGATTGATTGCAATCGTCGAATCGTCGCCGACCGGGATCGATCATGGCTTGGATCGATCACAACCATCGGATCGTCACCGATCCGATCGATCACGACGGTCCGAGATAGGTCATCGCCGACCGGAATCGATCATGGCTTGGATCGATCGCAACCGTCGGATCATCGCCGATCAGGATCGATCATCATTTGGATCGATCGCAACCGTCGGATCATCGCCGACCAGGATCGATCATGGCTTCGATCGATCACAACCATCGGATCGTCACCGATCGGGATCGATCATGGCTTGGATCGATCGCAACTGTCGGATACTCACCGACCAGATCGATCATGGCTTGGATCGATCACACCGTCAGATCATCGCCGATCCGATCGATCGCTGCCGATCCGATCGATCGCCATGGTCTGAGATAGGTCATCGCCGATCGGGATCGATCATGGCTTGGATCGATCGCAACCATCGGATCATCGCCGATCGGGATCGATCATGGCTTGGATCGATTGCAACCATCGGATCGTCGCCGACCGAGATTGATCATGGCTTGTATCGATCGCAACAGTCGGATACTCGCCGATCGGGATCGATCATGGCTTGGATCGATCGCAACCGTCGGATCGTCGCCGATCCGATCGATCGCGATGGTCCGAGATAGGTCGACGCCGATCGGGATCGATCATGGCTTGGATCGATCGCAACCATCGGATGATCGCCAATCGGGATCGATCATGGCTTAGATCGATCTCAACCGTTGGATCGTCGCCGACCCGGATCGATCATGGCTTGGATCAATCGCAACCATCGGATCATCGCTGACCAGGATCGATTATGGCTTCGATCGATTGCAACCGTCGGATCGTCGCCAATCTGATCAATCGCGATGGTCCAAGATAGGTCATCGCCGACCGGGTTCGATCATGGCATGGATCGATCGTAACCGTCGGATCGTCGCCGACCGGGATCGATCATGGCTTGGATCGATCGCAACTGTCGTATACTCGCCGATCGGGATCGATCATGGCTTGGATCGATCGCAACCATCGGATCATCGCCAATCCGATCGATCGCCACAGTCCGAGATAGGTCATCGTCGACCGGGATCGATCATGGCTTGGATCGATCGCAACCATCGAATCATCGCCGACCGGGATCGATCATGGCTTGGATCGATCGCAACCGTCGGATCATTGCTGATCCGATCGATCGCGATGGTCCGAGATAGGTCGACGCCGGCCAAGATCGATCATGGCTTAGATCGATCGCAACCGTCGAATCGTCGCCGATCCGATCGATCGCCACGGTCCGAGATAGGTCGTCGCCGATCGAGATCGATCATGGCTTGGATCGATCGCAACCATCGGATCGTCGCCGATCCGATCGATCACCACGGTCCAAGATAGGTCGTCGCCGACCGGGATCGATTATGGCTTGGATCGATCGTAACCGTCGGATCATCGCAGATCGGGATCGATCATGGCTTCGATCGATCGCAACCGTCGGATCATCGCCGAGCCGATCGATCGCCATGGTCCGAGAGAGGTCATCGACGACCGGGATCGATCATGGGTTGGATCGATCGCAACCGTGGGATCATCACAGACCTGGATCGATCATGGCTTGGATCGATCGTAACCGTCGCATACTCGCCGACCGAGATCGATCATGGCTTGGATCGATCGCAATCGTCGGATCGTCGCCGATCCGATCGATCGCCACGGTCCGAGATAGGTCATCACCGACCGGGATCGATCATGGCTTGGATCGATCGCAACCGTCGGATTATCGCCGATCGGGATCGATCATGGCTTGGATCGATCGCAACCGTCGGATCATCGCCGACCGGGATCGATCATGGCTTGGATCGATCGCAACCATCGGATCATCGCCGATCCGATCGATCGCGACAGTCCGAGATAGGTTGATGCCGACCGAGATCGATCATGGCTTGGATCGATCGCAACCGTCGGATCGTCGCCGATCCGATCGATCGCCACGGTCCAAGATAGGTCGTCGCCGATCGGGATCGATCATGGCTTGGATCGATCGCAACCGTCGGATCGTCGCCGATCAGGATCGATCATGGCTTGGATCGATCGCAACCATCAGATCATCGCCGACCGGGATCGATCATGGCTTCGATCGATCGCAATCGTCGGAACGTCGCCGAGCCGATCGATCGCCATGGTCTGAGAGAGGTCATCGCCGACCTGGATCGATCATGGCTTGGATCGATCGCAACCGTCGGATCGTTTATAATTATTAAAAAAAGTAATAAAAAATTTTAAAAAAATATTAAACAAATATTGCGACGCCATAGCGACGCATTTTTGAAGAAAAAAATAAACAAATATTGCGACGCAATTTATGCGTCGCAATTATTTTTAGTAAATATAATTTTTATCAATATTAATAAATAAAAGAAATATAATATTGCGACGCATTAGTTGCGTCGCAATGTTTTTTCAATAAATATATATAATAAAAAAGTTTAAAAAAATTATTGCGGCGTAATTTGTGCGTCGCAATTATTATCATAAATTATAAATATTATCATTTATAAATATTAAAAAATTATTGCGACACCGTAGCGATGCATTTTTGAAGAAAATAATAAACAAATATTGCAACGTATTGTATGCGTCGCAATTATTTTTAGTAAATATAATTTTTATCAGTATTAATAAATAAAAGAAATATAATATTGCGACGCATTAGTTGCGTCGCAATATTTCTTCTATAATATATGTAATGAAAAAGTTTTAAAAAAATATTGCGACGCAATTGTGCATCGCAATTATTATCATAAATTATAAATATTATTATTTATAAATATTAAAAAATAATTGCATGCGTAACGATGCATTTTTGAAGAAAATAATAAACAAATATTGCTATGCAACTAATGCGTCGCAATAGTTTTTAGTAAATATATTTTTTATTAGTATAATAAATAAAATAAATCTAATATTGTGATGCATTCGTTGCATCGCAATGTTTTTTCTATATATAAATGTAACGAAAAGTAAAAAAAATATTGTAACGCAATTTGTGCGTCGCAATTATTATCATAAATTATAATTTTATCATTTATAAATATTTAAAAAAAAATAAATAAATATATATATATTGCGACGCATTGTTGCGTCGCAATTTTTTGGATAAATATATGTAATGAAATAGTTAGAAAATTTTTGCGACGCACTGTATGCATCACAATTATTATCATAAATTATTATTTTAATCATTTAAAAATATTAAAAAATATTGCGACGCCTTAGCGACGTAATTTTTAGAAAATAAAAATAATTTTTCGTCGGACATTGGCGCCACGTTAGCGACGCATTAGCGACGCAATTAATTGCGTCGCTACCTTTTTCATAAAAATATAATAAGACCAAATTAACGATGGATTAGCGACGCATTATTGCGTCGCTAATACATAATAAATTTAAAAAAAAATTACGACCGATTAGCGACGCAAATTTGCGTTGCTAATCACTCTATATAAAGTCGGCCGGCCTTCTCTTCTTCTTCCCCGTCTTGACCTAGCCGCCGCCCTCCCCAAAACATCTCGGCTCCCACTATTCGCTGCTCCGGCTCCCCCCCTCCGGTGCTCCGGCTCCCCGGCGGTCTCCTCCAACTCCGGCGTCTCCTCTCGACCGAGGTAAGCCCCCCACCCTCTTCCAAAAATTTTTTTTTGTAAAATTTTCCTCCGGCCAGGGCTAAGACCGTGGCCGGAGAAGACGGCCACGGCCGCTGCCGGCAGTGGCTTGGCCACGGTGGCCAGGCCACAGTAAAAAAAAAAATTTCTTGTAACAGGGGGGTGGGGAAAACCCCCCCCCATTTTGTCTTCTCCGGCACGGCCGCTGCCGTGGCCGGCAGTGGCCTGGCCACGGTGGCCAGGCCACAGTCAAAAAAAAAAAAAAGGCTAACAGGGGGGTGGGGAAAAACCCCCCCATTTTGTCTTCTCCGGCCACGGCCGCTGCCGTGGCCGGCAGTGGCCTGGCCACGGTGGCCAGGCCACAGTCAAAAAAAAAAAATTTGGTAACAGGGGGGTGGGGAAACCCCCCCCCCCCATTTTGTCTTCTCCGGCCACGGCCAGGCTGTCAAAAAAAAAAATTCTTGTAACAGGGGGGTGGGGAAACCCCCCCCCCCATTTTGTCTCTCCGGCCACAAAAAAAAAAAAAAAAAAGTCTTTTACAGGGGGTGGGGAAAACCCCCCCTTTATCTTCTTCGGCCACGGTAGCCGCGGCCGGAGAAGCCGGCCACGGCACGGTGGTCAGGACAAAAAAAAAAAACATGTCTGTTACGGGGGTGGGGAAAACCCCCCTCCCCTTTTATCTTCCACGGCCATGGTGGCCAGGAAAAAAAAATATATTTATGCAATAATTTTTGCGCATTTGTAGTTATTTATAATTTTTATGTCTTGATTATTTACATCTGCTTCAAATTGAATGATGCATTAAATTATGTAATGCTTAAATGAAAGTCATGTTGTAGTTTTATTTAATTCTCAGAACACATTAGTACTTTCAATGATTTATATTTAGTCTTCACAAACAATTATATTCGACATAATAATCTTAAGAAGCCATTGACTATATACATAGAACACTATGCCTCTATTTGTAGAATTGACAAGAATTTATGAATAACAAGCATAAGTTCGATTGTCTTCGGATTTTCATATTATTAATCACAGCACTATAACCTTTAGACCCGTTTGAGAATTTGTAAGATTTAGTCTTGCAAATTCTCAAATTGTCCTGGTGGACAGTTTGAGAATATTTTTTGCGATATGTTAGTCTGCTATTAATCATCGTTGGTTGAGATTGCGGTTTGTATTTGCTCATACGTTCTCCTAGTGTGGCATATATGCCACACATTTAGGAGAACATATGGGAAATGCTGCTGAAATTTCAACGTAACCGATCGATGATAATAATAGCAGATACATATCACAAAAATATTCTTGAATGGGATAGGGCCTTACCTTTTAGACATGGAGTGAAGGTTTAATTAATTTAGGACACTTGAAAGCTTGTGAAGTCTCATGATTGAACGAACCGCCTTGCGGCCCGACCGAACTCAAGCCCTACCATTAGCCATGAACCTGTGCCTCGGTCCTTGCTAGCGCCAAGGATCGTAGCCGTGGCTCGCCCTTGCATGGTAGGGACCTTAGTTGCCTAAAAGAAAATTGGTTTAGTTATAAATGATTTAAATGGTTGTTATTAACCTTAGTTGTGTAAAAGAAATAATTTAGTTATATATTTAGTAATACTAATATAGTTTTATTTTGTGGTTTCCTTTAATGGTTTACCAGACTTTGTATAAGTCGGTCAAAAATGAGCGGGGCTCGCTCATGGATGTATGCAAGGATAAAAGATGGCTTGCTTAATCCAGATTTTCTGAATGGATTGGAAGAATTTATCGCATTTGCATGTAGCCAACCTGAATGGATGGATGGGCCTAGGATTAGGTGCCCATGCAACTTCCACAGGTGTCAGAATAAAGCCTACAGAGATGTTGAAACTGTTAAGGTGCATTTGTGTAAGAAGGGGTTTGTTCCTGATTACTATGTTTGGTACTGTCATGGTGAACCAGAGGATATTCCAGCAGTTGTTATAGGCCAACAAGAGTCAATTCCCGTAGATGAACCATTTGTGAATTTAAACACATATGAACAAATGGTGATGAATGCATCGGGTAATGAATTCAATCAGAATACATTTATGGAAGAACCAAATCCAGATGCACAACAATTTTACGATATGTTGCGTGCTGCAAATCAAGAATTGTATCCTGGTTGTGAGGGTCATTCCCAGTTGTCTACAGCTGCTCGAATGTTGAATATTAAGGCAGAACATCGATTATCAGAAAAGGCGTTCAATTCTGTAGCTGGGTTAATCAAAGAAATTTTGCCAAATGATAATGTTGCAGCAGACAGTTTTTACGCAACAAAGAAGTTGTTGCGTGGGCTTGGGCTCCCAGTTAATAAGATCGATTGTTGCTTGAACAATTGTATGATATTTTGGGGTGAAGACTCAGAGCTGAGATGGTGTAAGATTTGTGGGCAATCGAGGTACAAAAACAGCGAAGGAGGAGCCAGTACAAGTAGGAGGAAAAGTGTGCCTTACAAGAGGATGCATTACTTTCCTCTTACCCCACGCCTGCAGAGATTATACAGATCTGAGGCAACAGCTGCTGATATGAGATGGCATGCCGAACATGAATCTAAAGAGGATGAAATGCGGCATCCATCAGATTCAAAGGCTTGGAAGCATTTCAATGAAAATCATCCTGATTTCGCTGAAGATATAAGGAATGTGAGATTAGGTCTTTGTACCGATGGCTTCCAACCATTTGGTCAAGCGGGGCAACAGTATTCATGTTGGCCTGTGATACTGACTGTATATAACCTTCCTCCATGGAAGTGCATGAAAGATCTGCAATGTTTTTAACCGTTTTGGTTCCAGGACCATCAAATCCAAAGGAAAAGATTGATGTCTTTCTGCAACCGTTGGTGGCCGAATTGAAAATGTTGTGGGAAACAGGAGTGGTAGCCTACGACATTTCTATGAAACAGAATTTCATCATGAGAGCTGCTTTGATGTGGACAATAAGTGATTTCCCGGCATATGCAATGTTGTCTGGTTGGAGCACTGCTGGACGTCTGGCATGCCCTCATTGCATGTATGATTCGGATGCATTTACATTGCAGAAGAGTGGTAAGCAGTCATGGTTTGATAACCATAGGAAGTTCTTGCCCCAAATCATCCTTACAGGCGTAACTTGATCGCCTTCCGGAAGAACAAAGCAGTCACAAAATTTGCCGAAACCGGTTAGGTCCGGCACGGATATATTTGATACTATAGAGCATTTGGGGTTGATGTATGCATGGGAACCGGATGCAGATAGAATAAATGGCCGTATATGTAAAGAACATAACTGGAAGAAGCGAAGTATATTTTGGGATTTGCCTTATTGGAGCACAAATCTCATCCGGCACAACTTGGATGTTATGCATATCGAGAAAAATTTCTTTGATAACATATTTAACACGGTGCTAAACATCCCGGGAAAAACAAAAGATACTGCAAAGTCAAGAGAAGAACTTAATCAGTACTGCAGAAGAGGTGATTTGAGAAGGAGTGCCGACGGGACCTATCCTAAAGCCTGTTACACTCTTGACAGAAATTCACGAGAAGTTTTATGTAACTGGCTTAGAGGGTTAAAATTTCCAGATGGTTATGCCTCAAATATCGGTAGGTGTGTGGACATGCATAAGCTCAAGTTGTTCGGCATGAAGAGTCACGACTGCCATGTTTTCATGCAACGGTTATTACCTATAGCTTTTCGTGAGTTGCTTCCGCAACATGTCTGGAAGGCAATTACGGAGCTCAGCTTGTTCTTCAAGGAGTTATCTGCCGCAGTCATTACTTCTGCATCCATGGCAAGGCTTGAGGAGGAAATTCCAATTATTTTATGCAAGCTTGAGCGAATATTTCCTCCCAGTTTTTTTGACTCAATGGAGCATTTACCGGTTCACTTGCCATACGAAGCGAGCATAGCTGGTCCCGTGCAGTATCGCTGGATGTATCCTTTCGAGAGGTAAATATATACATCATTAAGATATGTTGACATTTCAAAATATTTCATTGCGAGAAAATTGGTTAATTTTTTGTTTCAACTTTACATATAGGTATCTTAAGAAGTTAAAAAATAATGTGCGTAATAAGGCAAGGGTTGAAGGTTCTATATGCAATGCA
>UESW01002386.1:127210-147067 GCA_900491605.1 Calamus simplicifolius
GAGTATGAAAGTTAAAATTTATTGATTATTAAAAGTCTCATAAATATAAAAAAAGATTTTATATTTTATTCTTGTTTGATTAAATGAAGTAAAGTAAATCTTCGCAAACCTTTCTATTTGAAGATTAACAATTATTGCTATTAGCGAGTTTGGGAAGATATTAAAAATCTTTCTAAACTCTTCTTTTTCATTAAAAAACTCTCAAATGCAATATTTCTTTTTTATTTTTCTTTTCTTTTCTCTCAAACTATTCTTCCAATAAGCACCAAGGCACTATTATAAGCACCAAAAAATGTGAGAATTCTAGTCCAACATTCTCCCACTAGGCTTAAAGTAGAGTTTATGAACGGTTGCACCAATTATAATTTTGGTGGACAATTTGCTTTCCACCCAACATCCCTTGGAACAACAAAGACCTCATGTTTTTAATATTGGAAACCTAACAATAATGGTTATGATGACCAGCGATAAAGCATAAGATTGAGTCTAATTATGGTTGGTTGACAAACCTACATTCCCTCCAAAACATCTTCAACCAAGGAAGGCCTTATACTTTAAATAACAGAGATCTTGTCATGATCCCAACCACGACATATATATGCTAGGCATGTGAAATGACACATATATTGCATAGATATAAACCCAAAAAAAATATAAAGTCTATATTTTTAACAATTTTAAATTTAATAGTGTTAAGTTCAAATACATACAATGAAAAGCTATATTTATGCTGAGAGATATATGACCCCATAGATACTAATCTTTAGTGAGTAACTATGTAAAAGAGATAGAGGCTTGATAGAAAAACAAGATTAATTTGAGAATTAATTGAAATACCAAGGAAAGCCATTAGTTGTAGATGGGTCTTCAAGCTAAAAAAAGGATAAGAATGAAATTGTTTTAAATTAGAAAGGCCAATTGATAGTAAAAGGTTATGCTTAGAAGTCAGGCATTAATTTTAAGAGAATTTTTTCTTCAATTGTTTGTTTAAGTACTATTTTTGTGTTGTTAAGCATGATGGCTGTTTTTGATTTGGAGCTTAAGCAACTAGATTTGAAAACAACTTTTTGTAGGAAAATCTTGATGAGGTGTTATGGATAACCCGATTTGATGGCTTTGTTGAAGAAACTAAAAAGCATTTAATTTGTTAGTTGAAGAGAGCACTTTATAATTTGAAATAAGTGTCAAGGTACTAGTATGAGTGATTTCATTCCTTCTGTGTGTACTTGGATTCTGAGCAATGTGATGTTGACCATTATGCCTATTTTTGGGGATATGGTAATGGTAATTTATTATCTTATTGTTACATATTAATAATATGCTAGCTGTAGGTACGTACTAGCAGAGATGCTATAAAAACATTGGAAGCTTAGTTAAGTAGGAAGTTTGATGTGAAAGATTTGAATGCTTCAATCAGATATTTGGGATGACTATGCTTGAAGATACGAAGGAAATTTAGATAACTCGAAAGAATTATGTTGAGAGGATTTTTCATGGTTTCAATAGGTAGAATGTCAACCAGTCAATAAAAATCCGTATTATATTATGGATCCTTGCAGAATGTCTCACCATAAAAGATAATCGAAAAATATTTTTCGGAGTATAAAAATTTTATTGATTGATGTCTTGCACCTAAAATTCTAAGGACCCACTCCTAATTCATTTATGTGAAATTCTATTGTTCTAGAAAAATAATTAATATATTAAATGTACCTTTTTTTTAAGTAGCTAAACAAAATTTGAAAAATATTCGAACGCTAGATCTTAGATAGAAACTAAGTAAATTATCATAAAAAAGATTTAAAATCAAGTAAAGTAATCTTGATACATTTAGTTTTGGTTTGCTCTAACATTGGTTTAAATGAGAGATCATGCACATGCATCATTCAAATTTAAGTTTGGACTATTCTTAAATATATTGCCCAATTATTGCAAAAGGCTCGAGCCGGCTGCTATGCTCATTCATTCCCACATATCCGGATCAAAAAGCCACTTGCCTGGTGAAGTTGCTGCCAATCAAGGGTAGATTCTAATCCTCCCATGATTCCATTTCAAAGGCAAAGTTGTAACCTTTCGTTGCCTTTGGCAATTGACATGACTTTAATATATGCTCAAAAATATATAAGTTGTCAGAATTATGATTCTTAAGACTACAATACTGTATGACAGTTGGTGACAATTGGATAGCATATTTAATGTAATATATCAGTATATAACTACTGTATCCTATGCCTAAATAAACAATTATTCAAGGAACACTGTCTTTGGTAAGGGGGGAAACAGTATCAACGAGGGAATTCATGAATTGGAGTTGTTCTGCAACACCCAAATTTATTTGCTGATTTAATTTATCAAATTAAATTTATATAATTTTAAAAATTTAAGTCCAAGTTAATTGATAGATGAGTTTAGTTATAAACCTTTCAAAATTTTTTTATCCAATATGAAATTATTTTAAGATATTATAAATTTTTTTTATTAAGTAATGTTCTTGCCATACACTACAAGCTAGTGATCAGAATCTATCTCAAGAGAGATCATTAGTATTATAAAGATAATTTTTTATCATAGCGAGATTCCTTCTATCATTATTTCATAGATAATTCTTTTCTATTCGTTCATCAACTTTTGTTTTTTTGATTCGACTATGATATCAACACATTTAGATTTTTATCATGTACTATTTTGAACTCCAATTCTTTTGTTTTAATAAAAAGTAATGCATTGTATTGCTCCACCGAAATGCAATGATTCTTAAGCTTATTGGCATCGTTCTTTCCTCTTATTGAATCAAAGCTGTCCGGTTAGACATCAAAGGCCGTAAAAAGACCGAGTGTTTTTTTATTATTTATTTCTTCCATTCAGCTGGGCTGCAGTACGAGTAGCATGACCTCTAAGGCACTATCGATCACATGCACCAACAATATGGATTCCTGGTCCAATACGCTTCCCACTAGGCGGCTTAAAGTAGTTTGCATTGGATGGTTGCCATGAGAGGCCAATTGTAATTTGGATGGACAACCTGGTCTCCACCCAACGTATCTTAGATCAACAAAGTCCTTGTGTTTTTTATATTGGAATGTTCCCAACCCATGACATCAGTTGAGCTCTTAGAGATGTGGCCCAAAAAAAATATGCAAAGCTTGTATTTTTGATAATTTTTAATTTAATAATAACATAAATTTTATTAAATTCTAATGTTTTTCAATATAATATAATTATCAATAAAGTCAAGTCAAATATTTAGAAAATACTAGTATCAAAATTTTAATATATCTAATTTTCTTTCTTTTCACTCTAGTTGCAGTCCTAAGTATTTTGTAGCTATATAAAAATATGAATTAAAAAATTGGCAACTTCATAAGAATCCCTACTCATGTATCTAGATACATAAATAATACGTAGCATCCAGGTTAGTAATAATCAATAATTAAATCAAACAAGCATACATTTCAATTATCAACATAATTAATATCATAATTCAAAGACAAATATTTCCAAAAGCAATTTATTCAAGATTAACTCATCCAAAATCATATCTATCAATTTTGTAAAGGGTTCGCAAGAGCATTAATACAATAGCGTAGTTCATATGAAGGCTTTCTTTCTAAATCTTTACCATATCTTTAATATTTTCATAAATCAATTTTAAGAATAAGTTATCAGTCCATCATTTTCTAAGTAGACAAAACTACTAGCTTATTTAATCAATGTTAGACTAGTTATAGTCACATTTTATCTCATGATTGGTAATAAAAAATAATCTAAAGTTATGTTTTATCCCATAATAAGTATTTTATGCTTTAGCTCAAAATGGCAACCATCGTCACAATCATGCGCATCATTATAGCTTTAGTTCATAGCAAACATTCTACACCAAGCGATAGATATTTCAAGAAAAAATATGACTAGTTCAATACCTTTTATATCTTTAATATAAATTTTAAATTTTAAATTTTAAATTAAATTTTAATATGCCATGCAATGCATCATTAATACTAATTCTTTTCCTCATTATACTTATAACTTTGATGTGTTAATATCATGTTTCATGCATAGCCAACTTATTGTTATCAAATCAAAAGTAATGTAATGCATACATACCTGAAGCATTTACACAAATCAAAATCAATGCCATAAAATATACAAATTTTATATATGATCAACATATAATTGAATGATATAATATAATATGATCAAATTATATATCATCAAGAAAATACATATAGTAAATATAACCATGTTCAAATTCATAAAGGGCATATAAGGAGATCCTCATTGTATTCATAGAAAATTTAGGCTCACTTTTCTTTAGACTTGGATTGCTCTACATGCATTAATAACATTGATTTTACATTAAATAATAATTTTATTAATTTAAAATTGAGATCAAGTTCAATGTTTAAGGCCATGATCTTGGTGTCAAGGGTTCCAATCCAAGGTTCAAGGCATGGGTCAATTAGATTAGCATTGATGAGGCCTTTAGTGGTTAGAGAGCCAAGTCATAGAGTTGTATTCATATTGGACTGGCAACATGGTGACAACATGCACTATAAGAAAAAATAAATTTAGCGATGGATTTTTTCGTAGCTAAATATATGAATTTCGTCACTAATCTTATATAGTGATGGAATTGCGACGAAAAAATCCGTCTCAGAAATGCTCCTCGCAAACATTTAGCGATGGAATTAAAATCTGTCACTAAAATTAACGACCGAATTAGCAACAAAAAATTTCCATTGCTGATTAGCGAGGGATATAATTCCGTTGCTAATTAGCAACTGATTAGCGACGGATTTGTCATCCGTTGCTAATTAGCGAGGGATAAAAAGCCATCGCTAATTAGTGACGAAATAGCGACGAATTTGTCATCCATTGCTAATTAGTGAGGGATATAATTCCGTAACTAAGTAGCGATGGATTTGTCATCCGTTGCTAATAAGCGAGGGATATAATTCCGTCACTAAGTAGCGACGGATTTGTCATCCGTAGCTAATTAGCGATGGATTAACAATGGATTTGTTATCCATCGCTAATTATCGTTAATCTTTTTAATAATATTATTTTTATTTTATTTTATTTTTGTAAATTTAAAATTTAATTTATTGAAATACAAATATAATTCCAAAAGAAGTCATGAAATATATATTAAAATATTTTACAAACAATTTTTTAACAATAAACTTCAAAACATGATTAATATTCAATAAAATTCAGTAATCAAAATATGGTTCTACATGCTATCAGAATGAGGTGAATCTCTCGGTGGAGCTGGAGCTGAAATATGGTCAGAATGAGTAAGCTCTGCTATCAGTTGTCGCATCTCGAGTCGAAATTCTTCTCGCATTTGCTGCCTTTGTGTCTCCAGCATAATCTGAACCTCCTCCTGCATTTCTTGTTTAATAGTAGCACGCAACTGCTCTACAGTAATATCCCGTGATGTGCTAGTGGAATGAAAGGAGGAGGTACCAGCGTAGAAATGTGATGCCTTGGTGCCTATCCCGTATACACGCTATTTTTTCTGGCCACCGGCTGCTTCTAAAAATATCTGCCTCAAATCTGGCTCACATGGCTCATTGGATCCCTCCACTGGCTTAGATGCAGTCTCTCTAAGGGCCTGCACTCGATCCTACAATACAAATTTAAGCATGAAAAATATAAATTACATGAGATTAATCGAAAAAGCGAAAAAAATAAATTTTTAAATATGAAGAATTATTAAGTTTGGTAAATACTTACTGTGACAGCCTTGGACCGCTGATCCACATACTCAATTCCTGATGCAGTTTCTCTAGTGTGTGTAGCCTCAAAAAGTTCTATAGGATTTGGTTCACGTCCTAACTCTTTTGCCTGATCATAGAAAAAATAAAGAAAATATATTAACTATAATATTACAAGCATATAATACACATGTAAATAAAAACAAAGACATTAACATACATTTTATAACCTTAATATATTAATAAATAACGAATTCAAATGAATTTATCATGATCAATATACCATCCGTACGCTACGCTCCACCATGGATATAGAACCCCCTGTATGTCGTGAGGGACCTGAACCTGAGTCGCCCATCTCACTAAGTCTGTTCTTTGAGGCAATAGTAGATCGCTGCTTGAACTCAACAGTGGACCATTCTTTTTGCCAACTATCCCAAACATGTTTTGGAACTCGTGATGGTTTACTGCCAGATGCTCTCCACTTGCTCAAAGTGTCACTATAACGTGTAGCAGCCTATTGTAACCATCTGCGCTTGATTACACTCTCAAGCTCTGGATCCCAAGTAAATTCTTTCTGAAACAAAAATAAAAAAAAAATAAATATAAGACTAGGTGCCATGATATAAAAAGGGCTTTCTGACAACTCTCGTCTCTTAAATTTAAGCAAGCTTTCTTCCCTTTGTTCTTCTATATAAGTAGAAGTATATCAAAGGAAAGGTCAATGGTGCAAGAAACAATGTGTTGTATGTATGTTTCATACAATAAAGTCATAATGTAGTTATCAGCATGGTGGCTAGCTAGAGGACAAAAATGGAATGCAGCAGATGTTTGTTAGATCTAATAACAATAGTCATAACTAAGAATTAGTGATTACTAACATGTACTTAACATAATAACAATAGTCATAACTAAGAATTAGTGATTACTAATAGGTACTTACATCTAAGTTATGCCGAATTAGAAGCGTACTCCAATAAGACAAATCCCAAAAGATACTTCTCTTCCTCCAACCACATTGCTTGCAAATAGGGCCATTAGTTTACTTGGCATCCTGTTCTGTTACCTTCTTCAAACCCAACTGATCAATCTCAAATAATATTTCACTTCCAGATCTAATAGGGGGTGCTTCTTTAGTCACTATCTTATTCTTCATGAATGATGTTCTGTTCCATCGGAATGGATGGTCTTGAGGTAAGAACTTACAGTGGTTGTCAAACCATGACTATTTTCTACTCTCTAAAAGAGTAAATGCATCTGTCTAATTCATACAATAAGGACAAGCTAATCTTCCAGCAGTACTCCATCTAGACAACATCGCATATGCAGGAAAGTCACTAATTATCCACATAAGAGCAGCACGCATTTAAAAATTTGTTTCATTGAAATATCATAAGTCAGCACACCATCAAGCCATAAATGATTAAGTTCTGATATCAGTGGTTGTAAGTAAACATCCGACTTATCCTTAGGATTAGTTGACCTAGGAATCAATACAGTTAAGAACATGTAAGCATCCTTCATACACAACCAAGGTGGCAAATTATACAGAGTCACAATAACTGGCCAAGAAGAATATTGTTGTCCAAATTGCCCAAATGGTTGAAAACCATCAGTAGAAAGACCCAATCAAACATTTCAGTCTCTAATGCAAATTCTGAATGGTTATCATTAAAATGTTGCCATGCAGGGGAATCGGAAGGGTGGCACATAACTCCATCTTCAATTTTATGCTCAGCATGCCACCTCATTTCCGCTGCTGTAGCATTCGAAGCAAACAATCTTTGCAATCTAGGAGTGAGAGGAAAGTAGTACATCTTTTTATCAGGAATCACTGATTTGCTACCTCGACGTTGCCTCTTGTACCGAGGATGACCACAAAACTTACAGGTAATCAACATTCTATTTTCACCCCAGTATATCATGCATCCATTTTTACAACAGTCAATCTTTTCAACCGGAAGACCCATTCCTTCTACTAACTGCTTTGTTCTATAAAAGTTTTCAGGAATCAGACTTCCTTCAGGAGTAATCTCTTTCATTAATCGAACCATGTCATCAAAATTATGTTCAGACATATGGTGTTCTGACTTCATATGCATCAATTGAGCAACAAATGATAACTGTGAATGACTCTACATCCAAGGTATAAATCCTCATCTGTAGCCCTAAGCATATCATAAAACTTCTGGGCCTCTGGATTCGGTATTTCTTCCATGTAAGTTGGATTTAATGCATGACCAGTTGCATCCATAACCATGGAATGGTACCGATTGGATGATTCTGCATGATCAATTATAGCAGAACCTTCATTCATATCATTGACATTGTAATTCAAGTTAACCCCAACAGATTGTTCCCCATGTAAAGTCCAATAATAATAATCCGGTACAAAACCATTTCTATACAAATGCAACTTAACTGTATTCACTTCATGAAACATGCGATTCTGACACTTGCGATGGTTACATGGACACCTTATCCTATCATTGTCCATCATTTCTGGATGATTGCATGCAAATTCTATGAATTGTCTCATACCAGTCATGAACTCTGGATTCAAAAGGCCATCTTTCAACCGTTATACATCCACTGACGATTTGGTCTCATTTTTTATATATAATGAGAACTAAAATAGTGAACATATATAGATTAGTATTTTAAACTGAGTTTTCCTAAATATGAAATAGTTAATATTTACATATATAACAACTAATTGGAATGGTAGCACAACTTGTCTCAAATCCAAATTTCCAACAAATAAATAAAGAAACAAAAATCAACCGACTAGCTTATGAAATCAACTATCGACTCCACCATCCAACCAATTTAAAAAAAATCTTAACAAAATAGAGCAATAAATAAAATAACAACAAAAAAAGTAAAGAGAAGGAATCAAAAGTAAATAAGATCCATAAAAGGAAAAAAAATCATACCAAGGATCAGAGAGGTGGCAAAATCCTTCTGCAATCACTGGTGCTGCTACTCTTCCCTTTTTGGCTACGAAAGATGAAAACTAAAGAGTGACACTCACACCCTAGCAGACAGCAAAACTGCATCAACACTCTCTAATTCAAATCAAAAAGGAAAAAAGAAAAACTTTTAGAAAACTGACAGCCAGCTTTGTTAGAACTCTTTCACTTTGATTCTATCTTGTCAAAGAATCAAAAACTACTAAGAGTCACACCTTAGCTGAAAGGAAAGCTGCATCGACACACTCATATTCTCATCCACAAATACTACTTTATCAGTTGAAAACTAAAATCTAGCTTCATTATAATTCTTTCGCCTTGATTCTATCTAGTCATTTAACATATGACCTCAGATGTACCTAGAAACTTGATGAAATTAAATTACACTCATGTATATAAAGAGATAGTAATCTTTTTCCCCTGTACTAAATATTGAAACAATAGAAGATATAGGGAAATAGCACGGACATCATAAAAGTATTGGAAAGGGATTGTTTTGTCTTGCATTACCTTGTTTGTCTTGGGTTGATACCATAATTAATAGAATCGCGAATATAAATTAGAAGCTTGGGAAGGGATTATTTTGTCTTGCATTACCTGCTATCGTCGGTCAGCGGTGAGCCTTGGATCCCGGTGCCCTCATACGCCATCTGGAGGAGAAAAAGGAGAATCATATGACACGAGGAAGAGGATGGGGGTGCCACAACACCAGACCAGGAACATGCCTTTTTTTAGGCATTTCTACAAACACTGGAAAGCCAAGATTTCTACAACACAAAGAACCAAGCCAATAGAAAATAAGAAGAAGATGAGAATGGAAGTTTACCAACCTTGAATCGGTGATCGGACCGAAGGAAGAAGGTTCAAACCCTTCTACTAGGGTTGAGGGTTTCAGCAAGGAGGGAGACGAGCCATCGATTCGATCTATTCACCGAGCTTTGGAGGCGAGGATGGCCGCGGTGCGATACATGGTGGAGAAGAGAAGGATTGGAGAGATGAGCGCAATGGATTGGAAGAGAGGCGGAGAATGGGGCTGGGTGGGAAGGGTGATTTGAGGGGAAAGAATGAAAAAAAACCTAGCAGCGCGCGGAAAGAGTTGCTGGATGCGCGGGTAGAAAGAAAAAAAAAGAAAACTTATGGATCGGGCGGAACGAGTAAAAAAACCGTAGCGATGGAAAACGTTTCCATCACTACTGTTCAACACAGGTAAAAAAAACCGTAGCGATGAAAAACATTTTCCGTCGCTACTGTTCAAAACGCAGTTAAAAAAAATCGTAGCGACGGAAAACATTTTCCGTCGCTACTGTTCAAAACGCAGTTAAAAAAAACCGTAGTGACAGAAACATTTTCCGTTGCTAGTATTCAAAACGCAGTTTAAAAAAAAACCGTAGCGACGGAAAACGTTTTCCATCCCTACTATTCAAAACGCAGTATAAAAAAAACTGTAGCGACGGAAAATGTTTTACATCGCTACTGTTCAAAACACAGTTTAAAAAAAAACCATAGCGACGGAAAACATTTTCCATTGCTACTGTTCAAAATGCAGTTTAAAAAAAAATCGTAGCGATGAAAAATGTTTTCCGTCGCTACTGTTCAAAACAGGTTTTAAAAAAATGTAAACGTAGCAATGACAAATTTCCGTCGCTACTGTTCTAGTTTTAAAAAACATAACGACGGAATTTTTCCGTCGCTACTATTTTGAAATAAGAGTTTAAAAAATCATAGCAACGGAATTTTTTCCGTTGCTAAAATAGCAACAGAAATTTTCGTTGCTAGAAGAGATAAAAAATTGATCTAAAAATTGATCTAACAAATAGCTATGGAAAAAATCCGTCGCGAAGTTTAGCGACGGATATATTCCGTCGCTAATTTGATGCTAAAATATTTTGTTAGCGACGGAAATTGTTCGTCGCTAAAATAATATTTTTTTATTATTTTCACTCACTGATCGTCGCTGATCCGAAGCTATTTGCTACGAATGGAGATCCGTCGCTACATTCCGTCGCTATTATTGGCGATGAAAATTTTCTCTCGTTAATTTGACGCTAAAATTTTTTTATAGCAATGGAAACTGTCCGTTGCTAAAATATAGTTTTTTATTATTTTTACTCGCCGATCTGTCGCTATTCTGAAGCTATTTGCTACGAATGTAGATCCATCGCTAAGTTTCATCGCTATTCTGTTCTTCTCTTGTAGTGATGCAAGGAGGCCCCTCAAGGTTGGAGACTAGCCAAGCTCACAATTAGTTCATATATAGGATGGTGAAGGTCTTTAATTATAGGGCTCCCAAAGGTCAACCAACCCTTCGACAAGGCTCCATAATGCCCATTACAAGGCCAAGCCTCACCATAGAGATGTGTTTGCAGCAAGGCCCAATAGAGCCCTATTACAAGGGATTGTCTTTTGTTCAAGACATGGCTCACCAAAAGTTCAATGGCTATTCCAACCAAGGACAAGATAAGGAGATCAAGGGGGAACCTCTAGCATCTGATCAACCATGGGGTCTGTTGCTACTAAATCATTTTTGAGGAGAGTCAAGTGACATAAATGCTTCGTAGGCCTTCAAAGGAATGACAGAGACCGCCTCCTTCAGCTGAAAACCTGCAAGAAAAGCCTCGGACCGGTGGTTCCGATGGGGCCCCTTCGATGCTCAAGTCAGCGATTTGGAGAACAGGAATCTGAATGAGAGAGTAGAGATTCAGCCCCTCCTCCTTGGGGGTCGGGGTCTTTTTATACCTGTTCGGGGGTCCCTCTTACCCTTCGTCGATAATAGTCAAATCCTTCCATTAGGATCGGCTCAATAAGCCGCGGATGGGTGCGTAGTTGCTAAGCACGCACCATAAATATCGACAACTGCCCATTGTATATCAGTAACCGCCCGTGATTTTGGCAGAAAGCCAATTAGCGGGTCTACGTGGCAGTCTTAGGCACTATGGAGCTTACTCGCATGCGACTTGTCAGGCTGCAGGCCATGTCCCATCAAGTAGGTGGCTACAGCTGGATGGCAGGTGCTGCTTGGTTTGAACGGTTGTTGCAGGCTGCTGTAGGGTATGGCCGACTGTTATGGCATTGGCCAGACGTGTCCCCATGCCACCTACTTGCAGTCCTTGTAGCGCATTGATTATGGAGTGCTTGCATGGCACTATTCACATGCAAGGCATTGTTCATGGCCAAGGCCGAGAGGGCTGTAGGGTCCGAACTGAGGCCGACAGGGCCTGCAGGGAAAGAAAGAAGTCTAAGCTCGTACGAGGCCGAGGGAAGGGGCTGACACCGAGTGGAAGCTAGTCTGAGGCCGAGGCCGAGTGCCGAGGGGCTGAGGCGTCCGTCAGAAATGAGATGGGGGCCGAGTGCCTTGGGAGCTTGGTGCCGAGGCCATACGAGGCTGAGGGAGAACTTGGTACCGAGGCCGAGGCCGTGGGAGGCCGAGGGGAGCTCGGTGTTGGGAGCTGAAACTGCAATTGTGCGAGGCCGAGGGTGCTCGGTAACAACTGGAGCCGAGGGAAGCTTGGTGCTGGGAGCCGAGGCCGACTGGGGCCGAGGCCGATCGGGGCTCGGTGCCGACTAGAGCCGAGGGGAGCTCGGTGTTGGGAGCCGAGGCTGACTGGGACCGAGGCCGACTGGAGCCGAGGCGGATCGGGGCCGATGCCGATCGGAGCCGAGGCCGACTGGGGCCGAGGCCGCTGGGGTGGAGGTCGACCGGAGCCGACGCCGACTGGGACCGAGGCCGCTGGGGCGGAGGCCGACCGGAGCCGAGGCCGACTGGGGCCATGGCCGACTGGGGCTGAGGCCGCTAATGAGGAGGCCGACCGGAGCCGAGGCCGATCAGGGCTCGGTGCCGACTGGAGCCGAGGGGAGCACGGTTCTGGGAGCCGAGGCCGACTGGGGCCTAGGCCACTGGAGCCGAGCTCGATCGGAGCCGAGGCCAACTGGGGCCGAGGCCGATCGGGGCCAAAGCTGACTAAGGCCAAGGCCGACTGGAGCCGAGGCCGATTGGGATCGAGGCCGACTGGAGCCGAGGCCGACTGGGGCCGAGGCAGAACGGGCTGAGGCTGATCGGGGCCGAGGCCGACCGGAGCCGAGGCCGACCGGAGCCGAGACCGACCAGGCCGAGGCCGACCGAAGCCGAGGCCGACTGGAGCCGAGGCCGACTGGGGCCGAGGCCGACTGGGACCGAGGCCGAGGCTGAGGTGGCCGAGCACTGTTCATGTGGTCGAGCACTGTTCATGGTAGCTGAGGGGAAGAGCTGAGGCCGAGGCCGTGTGAGGCTAAGGCCATACGAGGCCGAGGGGGTAACCGAGTGCCGAGTGGAAGAGCCAAGGCTGAGGCCGAGTGGAAGAGTCGAGGCCGAGGCCGAGGGAGGCTTAGTAGCTAGGAGTGGAGCTGAGGAACTCGGGCGTCTGCAGGAGATGAGAACAAGGTCCGAGGCCGCATGCACGACCATGTAGAACACATGCATGGCTGAGGAGCTTGGACTCGATCGGAAGCTAGGGCCGAGGCCGAACAGAAGCTGGATCCATGCAGAGGAGAGAGAAAAGGTGACAGACGAGGGGAAGGCCAAGTTACCAAGTCCGGATGCTATCATTATGGCCCATGGGGGCCCACTGGCCCCATCAGATGCCCTCCATACTTCTTGAGCTTGTGTGCCCTGTGTCAGTTAAGCGAAAGGAGTGTAGAACTTTTTACCTTCGCGTCTGCCCTTTCATGTTAACTTCAGCTGTAATTCCTTGTTGGTGGGGATACCCCTTTCCTTTTGCGGTGCTTTGTGTAGACATCTTCACGCTTTCTGAAGCCATGCTTTTTACCTGCTAAAAAACATTAAGCACAGTTTCAAGGTAGGTTGGTTACCCTTGACTGGCAGCTAGTAATCCTCTTTCGATGCGGAGCCCGGAAGCGGATGCCCATCAACTATAAGCTGGAGAGTCAATTTCTCCTGACCGTAAGCTGACTTAGGGTCTTCTTCTTGTCATAAAATTTGAAGGTGGGTGCCCTTCAACTGTGAGCTGGGGAGTTGACCACTACAATAGAAACTAAATTTAGTGATGCCAAAATGCGTCACTAATGCATCGCTAAACTGGCTTTCGTGATGCATTAGCGATGCAATTAAGACATCGTTGCAAGTCTCGTCACATAATGAATTTTGTCGCAATTGCGTCACTAAATAGCGACTCTCAGCGATGCATTCTATTGCGTCACAATATTGCGACGCAAGGACGTTGCGTTGCAATATTTAATAATAATATTTTAGAAATATTAGCGATGCAATTTCAATCGCTAATGCATCGCTAATTAAATTTTTTTAAAAAAAATAAAATATTAAAAATTAAAATGGTTAAATTTAATATTGTGACGCATTCGATTGCGTTGCAATTGCGATGCAATCAAATGCATCGCAATATTGCGACGCCAAGACGTTGCATCGTAATATTTCATAATAATATTTTAGAAATATTAACGATGCAATATCAGTCGTTAATACATCACTAATTAATTTTTTTAAAAAAATAAAAAATATTAAAAATTAAAATGGTTAAATTTAATATTGCGACGCATTTATTGCGTCGCAATATTGCGACGCCAGTTCCTTGCGTCGCAATATTTAATAATAATATTTTAGAAATATTAGCAATGCAATTTCAGTCGCTAATGCGTCACTAATTAATTTTTTTTAAAAAAATATAAAAATTAAAACGGTTAAATTTACAAAAATATTGATCGAAACACTGATATTGATCGAAACACTAATATTGATCGAAACATTCATCATTAAATTTTCAAAATAATTAATATATTAAAATTTGAAGTTTCCATGTACAACACATAAAAAGTAAAGAAAAAAATACATCAAGAATCTCCACTATCACGATCATGTGGTGGCTAGAAATCTTGCGACATGCGGCTAACCAAATCTCGCATGTGACACATCTGCTCTCTTATGTCAGAGCTCATGCTGAAGGACTTCCGTGCACTGGTCGAACTCCTGCTGAATCTCTTGCCAAACCTCCTATCAAATCTCCTCTGTAATAGATCTCCGAATGTCCTTTAAACGTTCGGCAGAATATCGCCAGAATAGCGCGAACTGGAGGCCTGATGGGGAAAATATGCAGAAGCTCTAGTGCCCAGACCATAGACCCTGCGGTCTCGCGGCTGGGTGCCAACTGCCTCCAAAAACACACGTCGACTCTCTCTGATGAGAGTTCGATGGGGTCCCCCATCAGTGGAGTCGACCTGCGATGCCTGGGACTGAAGCTCCTCGACTCGTGCCTTTGAATTATAAAATCAACAATAAATGAATCAATAAATTTCTCTAAATAAAATTTTAGAAATTAAACAGATACAATATAAAGCTAATTTCTTACCACAACCTCCCGTGATCATGTATCGACCCAGGAACCGTCCCTCCTGGTGTGTGTCGCCCTAAATAGACGAAACTCACCAGGATCTCCGCCCTCCTGTTCAGACTACAACAACAGAAAGAAAAATTGATATAAATATAAGTATTTGTAAATAACTAAATTAGTAATTAAATTATTTATGTTTTCTTACCATACGGCGTTGTGCTCCTGAATCGAAATGGACCCCGCAGTGTGGCGAGAGACCCGTGCCAGGACCGCCCCTCTCGGATCGGCGGTTCGTGCTGGCTGATGTGGACCTCCTGCGCCAGCCATCAGACTGCCACGCCTGCTGCCACTCGTGCCAAATACCCTCCGGCACATGCGCAGGATGCTCACCCGATGTCCTCCAACGATGAAGCATGTCGGAGTATCGGCGTGCCGTAAGAGCATTCCATGCTGCCCTAATGGCATCATGGATGGTAGGGTCCCACGTATACTTTTTCTGCATTGAAATAAATAGTTAGTTTCAGAATTTATTAAGATTAAGAAATTTTATATCAGTGATAAATTGTATTTAATAAGTTTACCTGAAACTCTGAAAAATAAAACTCCCTCGTGGCTGCAGATACATGGCGCCAATCGTAGCCACTGGGATCAGCACGCCTCTGAAATACGGAGCTGATGTGGCTCGATACATGATGCTGCTCAATAAATCTGTTAAAAAAATACATGTTTATAAGTAATTGGCTTAAAAACATAAACATATATTTTAATTAGTATATACTTACAGCCATGAGCATCCAGTCCAAGTACGGTGCGACCGATGGTGGAAGAACTCTCGAAGGATGCCGATCGGCTGGATGGTAATACTAATGCAGGATCACCGCCGATGGAAGAACTCTCCATCTCCAAAGCTCATGTGATCTGATGCAGCAGGGCTACGTCTCTGCTCACTCTGTCTATCGTCGGTAGATCTATCTCTGCCATCATACTAAAATACTAAAGATTCATGAATATAATTACGATTAATGATTGAATATGTAAAAATTAACACTTATAAAAATAAATTAAATTTGAAAAAACCTCTATGTTTAATCGGTGTCATTTTTCGTGAAATGTTGGTTCAACATCCGATGCCGTATCGGACTGCGATTCAGTTTCATTATCATCGAAGGAAACCAACATTTGCATCCGCAATTTCTTGGACATCACCATTTGGATCTCTAAGTGATGTTTCAGGAGCCCTTGTGTCGTCCTCAATTGCATGCATTTCCATCTCATCCTCTTGAAATGCAGGGCACTCGGCTGATTGACTTGATGAACTCTCCTCTAATACGATTGTTGAACGTGGACGATTTTAGAAACAGCCCACCAATCTCGCTTGTCGTTGCGCAAACTTGGATATCCGCAGTAAAACACTTGCTGAGCTTGGGATGCAAGGATGAATGGTTCATATTTCTGCAATCTTCGTCGATGGTTCACTTCAACCAAATTGTAGTCGTTATGAACCCTTTTGCCCACAGGAACTATCGGATCGAACCAATCACAACGAAACAATACGGTTCGTTTCATAGGCCAACCGGGATATTCAACTTCAACCACCTCTACTAACTTTCCGTAATAATCCTGCATATTTGCTCCAACACTTTCTCCTTTAACACACACGCCCAGTTCTACGTGCCTCTTGAAGCTGCTAATCGTTCAATCTGAAATTTGTACCCATTAACAAAATAGCCAGTAGAGGTTGTTACGGTCTTCAATGGCCATTGCGATAGACATTTAATGAAAATATTGTCGGTTGTGGACCATGGACCGTTTACCTATAAATTAATAAGCTATTCACAACCAATTCAAAAATAAAAGCCATTATTGAAATTGATTGAGTGATACTACTCACAAATTCATAAAACCAGTAAGCAACTCCGTTTCTAACTTCTGCCCAATTGCAACTTGACTGATGTCGGGATTCATCTGTCGTTGTCTATCACAATACATCCTTATGGGATGATAAGGATTAAAACTTCTGTTAGCAATTAAATATTATGGTATATTGTAATTTAAATTAGAAGTTCCAATTAAGCATTGAAGTATACACTTACTCAATATATGGATCGACTTCTCTACAGTTCATTAGGATGTAATAATGTGCTGCATTATACTCCATATCGCTAAGATTTCTTGACTTCTGCCCCCCAAATGAACGGCCGATACCTTTAAAAATTGATATTCTACCGTCATTAGGTTCTCCTTCGTCCACACATACGTCATCGTTACGACCAAGATTTCGGCTCCTCGTGTGGACGTGACCCTCAAAGTAATGTGAGGCAAAAGCTGAAACTTCTTCGACCAAGTGTGCATTACATATAGAACCTTCAACTAAGGTTAATAATAACCATTTAAATCATTTATAACTAAACCAATTTTCTTTTACATAACTAAGGTCCCTACCCTGCAAGGCTGGCCACGCTACGATCCTTGGCGTGCTAGCAAGGACCGAGGCACAGGTTCATGCCAGGCTAATGCTAGGGCTTGGGTTCGGTCCGGGCCTCAAGGCGGTCCGTTCAATCATGAGACTTCACAAGCATCAAGTGTCCTAAATTAATTCTACCTTCACTCCATGTCTAAAAGGTAAGGCCCTATCCCATTCAAGAATATTTTTTGTGATATGTTATTCTGCTATTAATTATCATCGATCGGTTACGTTGAAATTTCAGCAGCATTTCCCATATGTTCTCCTAAATGTGTGGCATATATGCCACACTAGGAGAACGTATGAGCAAATACAAACCGCAATCTCAACCAACGATGATTAATAGCAGACTAACATATCACAAAAATATTCTCAAACTGTCCACCAGGACAATTTGAGAATTTGCAAGACTCTTACAAATTCTCAAACGGGTCTAAAGGTTATAGTGCTGTGAGAAATAATATGAAAATCCAAAGACAATCAACTTATGCTTGTTATTCAGAAATTCTTGTCAATTCCGTAATAAACTCATTACATATTCAATTTGAAATAGGATGTAAATAATCAAGACATAATATGATATTATAAATCATATATAATATGATTTATAAAATCATAATATCATATTATATATCAATAAAATTAGAGCCCACATATGTCAAATGTTCACCAATAAACTGCCATGCATAGTTTAATAGACTGAGAAATTGAACCATGACTAGATAAAAATCACTAATCAATTATGACTGAATTAATTAAAATATAATAAGCACTAAATAATCGTAAAGTAATTTCTTTAATTAATTTACTATCGATCAGAATCACTAATTAGCAAATACTACAATGATGTTATATTGCAACCATTATTTATTAGAATACCATAATTTATTTATTATTTTATATTATAATATTAACTAATATAAGTTAATATATATTATAATATGATATTACTAATAAAGTGTCCTAAATTAATTATCATAAACATACTTTTTATGATGTAAATACTATAAGTTAAAGGGATAATAAATTTTATTTTTCTAATTTAATAACAAAAAATCTAAATATTGAATTATATCATAATTCCATATTAATTTATAATGAGTTTATTATAAATAGTTTTTTATGGGTGAAAATGATATAATATTAAATTTAATATTGTAAAATGAACTTATAATAACATTCTGACAATAAGACATGCATGAAGAAAACTATTTGAATTTATTTAAAATTTCATCAAACCCAAAATAGTTCAATATAATGATGTTATAGAATCATTATATTATAATATTATAATATCATAATATAATTTTTTATATAATATTAAAAATACTATAGTGTATTCTAATGTTATTGTAATATATTTATTTGATATAATAATATTACTATAGGGGTTTTCTAAATTTAATTGATATAATAATATTTGAATAATTATTAAGGTTAAAATATCAAAATAGCTTACTAATAATATTTTTAATAATAATAAATAATTTAATCATAATTTTTAATAAATATTTAATAATAAATAACTCCCTCGTGTTAATTTTTTTTTCCGTGGCCGTGGCCAGAGAAGACGGGAGGGGGGGGCCAAACCCCCCTTGTTAAATTTTTTTTTTCGTGGCCTGGCCACTGGTGCCAGGCCATGATTGGCCATGGCCGAGGCCGTGGCCGGAGAAGATGGGAGGGGGGGGCCAAACACCATGTGTTAAATTTTTTTTTTCGTGGCCTGGCCACTGTGGCCAGGCCACAACCGGCCACGGCCACGACCGTGGCCAAAGAAGACGGGAGGGGGGTTCCCCCACCTGTTAAGTTTTTTTTTTTTTTCCGTGGCCTGGCCACTGTGGCCAAGCCACGACCGCCACGCCGCAGCCGTGGCCGGAGAAGGGAGGGGGGGATTCCCCCTGTTAAATTTTTTTTTCGTGGCCTGGCCACTGTGGCCAGGCCACGGCCTGCCACGGTCACGACCGTGGCAGGAGAAGGGGAGAGGGGCTTTCCCCCTTGTTAATTTTATTTTTTTTGGTGGCCAAGCACCGTGGCCAGGCTACCGAGTTGCCGGCCACAGCCATCGCCGGCAACGACGGCCACAACCACAGTCGTGGCCGGAACAGGAGGGGGGTGGGAAAAAAAATCCCCTCTCATACCAATTTTTTTTTAATAGGGAGGGAGGAGGGGGGGTACCTGAAAATAACCCCACCGGTGAGGTCGTCGGGTGCCGGAAAGTCACCGGAAGCCGCCAGAAGTGGGGAAGAGGGAGAGGGAGAAAGGAGAAGATGGGAGGGGGGTTCGGGCTCGTGAGGAGGAAAAAGAGGAGGGAGGGTTTTATGAATTAGGATTAGCAACGCATAATTGCGTCGCTAATACATCGC
>UESW01002386.1:147905-166730 GCA_900491605.1 Calamus simplicifolius
CTTCCCGTTTTTCTTTTCTTCTATTTACCAATGAATCTAACGGATAGTTTTTTGATTGGTTTAAATAGAGATGTTCAGAAGAAAACCTTGACGAATTTCTTACATTTTGACACATCAAGAACACAAAAGAGAGAAAGAAAGAAATCAAAGAGAGTGCTTATTGCAAGATATTTTTCGGATCTTGAGAAGCAAGTCTTTGTGCTGCGAAGTTTCATCCTTCAACACTTGCTCAAAAATCGTCCAAGCTTTGAAGAAAGACTCAAATCTCAGCTGCGTCGACATTCTACATTTGCTGCTGGTTATTGCTTCAAAAATTGTAAAGTTCTTATTTGAATATCTGCTCATATTTGGAGCTATCTGTTTATCTTTGATAAACTTGTATTAGGGTTAGAGATAACCCTAGTTCTTGATTGGCTTCCTTGTGCCAGTAAATAAGAGGACTAGCCGGGAAGGCTAGGGGATTGGCTTCCTTGTGCCAGTAAAACAAGGACTAGCCGGGAAGGCTAGGGGATTTGGCTGCCTTGTGCCGTGAAAACAAGAGGACTAGCCGGGAAGGCTAGGGGTTTGTAATCGTTGTGATACGATTAGTGAAATTCCTAAGGGTTTTTGGGGAGTGGATGTAGGAGCCGAGTTTGGCACCGAACCACTATAAACCCTGCTGTGTTTGTGTTTGATTGATCTGTGTATTTTCTATCTTGTGCACTCCACTACACCGCTGCAAATTAACTTTTGATTAAGCACATATCTGCGTTAGTCAATATCATCCATTGAATTAATTTTTAAAATACCCAATTCACCCCCTCTTGGGCTACTACATCTGGGCAACACTATATTCATATGATGAAACAAGAACACATGATCAGAAAATAGACTAGTCTATCACAATCCCAAGCCTATTTGTGATTAACATAGCAGACCCCGATCTCACTGTGGTGGCATAAGTCTGCGTCAGGCCAAACCAAGTAGAATTCATTTGCACGAGAAAGAAGTAATTATGCATTGCCAAATATTGTGAATGACAATGGAACAAAGCTTGCTCCTCCAGTAACTTCTATGATGAAGCGACCAGTTACTACTGAACTACTTGACCTCATAATATATATTGTTGCCAATGTTTAATGTCTAAACCGATTTTAAGCAAAAAAACCTAAATGTTATGACCATAGTGGAGAAAAACCTTGGTAAGAAAGATCAAAAGCAACAAGCAAAGTTGGTCACAATGGGCATGAGAGAGGTGCTATAAAAAACTAGAAATGCATGGACTCTAGTTGTCTCACTTCTAAGGCAATGGAAAACCTTAGCTCACATATGAAGCATCATGTGATATCAAGCATTTATCACATGCAAGGGCATACAACAGTGTTCAAACATTCTTTATTCAAAGGCTATGACAACATGCATATTCAATTATAGTTTTGTTATAAATGACCTAGTTCCTTTTTTCATATTCCATGCTTGCAATATAACTCAACCAAAAGTTGCATAAGTATAGGTGTAATATGTGATAGAATGTTCTGCATTGATAGCCAATGCTATACAGCCATTTTCAACTGTTATATCAAGCATTTCTTATAGCAAGTGCATTGACAGAAAGTGCTATACAGTCTTTCTTCAACTGTTGCATGGCATTGCATGGAAGATTTTGACATACAAAATTTGAACAAAACAAGCTAATTAATGAGCTATTTTTAGTCATATAGAAATGATAGGTAAACCTTAATGTGTTGTAGTAAATCATCAATTAGGATTTTCATTGAGTATACATGATGCTCAAAGTCTCGGAAGCAATAAGCAAGTACAATTACCTATTGATGATTCAAGAAAAATATAGTTGGTGCGCTTTTAGGACATCAACACAATTAAGAGTCACAAATGATAGAGTCATGCAACTATTAATGCCTTGATAGGTAACTATTAAACAAATAAAGCATGTCACTTGTCTAAATTCAAGAAAAATATAGGATACGAATAAGTAAAATTGAGCATTAAAGAAAGATAATCCACTAATATATCAATATCAATCTTGTCGCATGGTCATTAATGCTGATAGAACCACCGGTGTGAAGTGGCAAGCCCAATCCACCGCAATCGGATGCACGATTCTTCTTGTTCTTCTGACTTCTGGCTTTGAACTCATCACTATCCCAATATTTCCATAGCTCGTGCCATACACCCTCTCCAATCCAATCTAGCTTGTGGTCACGATTTTACGAGCTTTGTTAAAAATGTCTGTAAGACGACATCGAACCACGACGCTCCAATTCCTTCGAATATAGTGCTCATCCTCTGGATCCATTGAAATTTTTTCTAAAAAAGAAAAAAACAATTCAATATCAATCAAAATGCATAGTACTCATAATCAAGTAAAAATAAATAAAAATACTTGAATAAACTTAAAAATATTGTTACCTCAAACTCACGAAACCACATGTCTCGTGTCCTTTTTGGAATCTTCTTCCATGAAGAGTGAGGACCGTCATACTTGCTCTTAAGGATTTCAACCAAAGCATGGGTCACCATGTGGTCGTCATTGAAACTGTACATATTAAAAATAATCAAACAATCACATATATTCATTTTAATGGAATAAAATAGTATAATGATCTAAATGTTATATAGTTTTACCCATAGCCACTTGGAATTAATGGTGCCCTCTCTGATGTTTGTGTGTGCAAGCCCTCCTGGCTAGAAGTTGTGGTAGAAGTATGCACAGGTTGGACTGGCGGTGATTGCCCAGGTGGCACCACAGTATGAGAAGAGGAAGGGCTGTAAGTAGGGCTAGGTGTGTGTGGTATGGTATTTGGGTATGAAAAATAAAGTGATGGTGGCATAGTAGAGGAAGAGGGTGGGGTAGTGAAAGTGGTGGGAATGGAAGGTGGAATGGAACCAGGTGGTTCAGTAGTAAAAGTCCCTGAGATCATAGTAGGGAGATGTGGTGGAATAGAAGGGAAAGGAGATGGCATAGTAGAGAGATGTGGTGGAATAGGAGGGAAAGGAGATGGCATGGTTGAAGAGGGTGGTGAAATGGGAGAGGAAGATGGTGTGACAGTAACAGATGGTGGCGAGTGAAGCATCTGGGGGGCCATGGTGGTTGAGGGTACTATTAAATTTGTGGTGGTTGTTTTTTTTGCGTGAGTCTTCTTTAACCGAGTAGTAGATAACTTTCCCTTCCCCTTCACAACTCGATCTGAAGATGACATCTATAGATGCACAATAATGTAAATATAAAAAAACAAATTTCAAATATTAAATAAGCATATATATAAACAAGTTATCATCTATTGACAAAAAAAGTAAAGAAATTATGTAGAAGCTATTGACAAAACAGGTTATCATCTATTCTCGATCTGAATCATCTTCATTAGTGAAATATTCTTCTCCTCTTGTTCCTCTTCTTCCTCTTGTTCTTCTTCTTCCTCTCCTTCAACTTCTTCTTCATCTTCTTTTTCTTCATTATCAATGGTGCCTTCAAGATATGCATCAACCTCCTCAAATAATCCTTCACTATCTCGTAAATTTTCAATGGCCTCATTATCATCTATTGCATTGACTCGAGAAATTTCCTCGTCTTGAAAAGCAGGCTCCAAAGTGTGGTCTTTATCTACTCGACCTCTCGGTCTTGTCTTGATCACCACCCACCACTCTACCTTATCTCTTATCCTCCCAGGATAAGGTACATAATATACTTGCACCACATGTTGGGGAAGAATGAATGGATCAAACTTTGCATACCTTCTATGATGTCGAATCTCAATAATATCATATTGTTTGTGCACTTTCATCCCCCGATTTTTTATAGGATCAAACCATTCACAATAAAATAGCATCACTGTTTTATCACCTTGTCCTGGGTACTGTAACTCCACCACCTCCTTAAGAATACCATAGAAGTCACTTTCATTATCACCATGTCCTCTGCTCTTAACACATACTCCACTATTGATTGTTTTTTTGCCCTCACTATATGCGTGTGTGTGGAATTTGAATCCACCAATGAAATACATGGGCCATGTTTTTACTACTCTCATAGGACCCCACGCTAAGTCATTCCAGTGTTGATTTTGTTTCATACTACATGGATTGTGCACCTAATCATATATTACAAAAACAATATATTAGACTTATGTTTCATATGAACAAATTATTTCAATTTGCATAAGAATTTAAAGCTTACATAATCTTTGAACCATGATACAAATGAAGCCTCAATTAGTGCATCTATCTGAGCATCACTAAGACATCCAGGTGTGGAAGCACGCACAAACTGCACAAACATACTAAAATACCATAAAATATTAGTTTTATTGGATTCATTGATTGAATATAAAGTTTTTATAAAGTTAAGGAGGATGTGACACTTACTCCAGATATGGCTTCACTTCATCACAATTTAATAATATATGTAATGTTGCAACAGTAAGCTCTGCATCAGTCAAATACCGTGTTCTACATTGACCAGATGGGTGGCCAAACTGACTGAATATTGAAAGAGTTGGTTGGAGCCTTTTTTCAAACTCTTCCCTACCATCATTTCGATTAGCTCCAATGCCCATAGCATGTATGTGAGGCTCAAAATAATATGAACAGAAGTAAGAAGTCTCTTGTGATAAGTATGCCTCACATATAGAGCCCTCAACGCGAGCTTTATTTTGACCATTTTTTTCAACTTATTAAGGAACCTAAGAACATAGCATTGTATGTTAGCACATGTGATATATGAGAGATTATGTGGATAAAGATTTGAAACAAATATAGAAATATTATTCTTTACCTCTCAAAGGGATACATCCATCTGTATTGAATGGGTCCACCTACTCGTGCTTCATATGGTAGGTGAATAGGTAAATGTTCCATTGAGTCAAAGAAACTAGGTGGAAATATACGTTCCAACTTACATAAGATGATAGGGATATTGTGTTCCATTTGTACCAAATCCTTCACCCGCAGCATAGTTGAGCATAAGTCTCTAAAGAATATACTCAACTCAGTAAGAGGCTTCCATATTGGTTCCGGTAATGCAATAAATGCAATAGGCAACAAACGTTCCATAAATACATGACAATCATGACTCTTCATACCACATAACTTGCCTTCGTTCATATCTACACATCTACCTAGATTTGAAGCATATCCATCGGGCATTTTCAATCCTCTTATCCATTCACAAACAACTCTTTTTTGGTCTAGTGTAAAGCTATAATTTGCTTTTGGTTTCACCACCTTTCCATTAGGTAACTCATAGAGCTCCAAATCTCGCCGCCTACAATGCTCTTTCAAATCCATTCTTGATTTAACATTATCCTTTGTTTTGTTTTTTACATCCATAACAGTGTTGAAAATATTGTCAAACACATTTTTTTCTATGTGCATGACATCTAAATTGTGTCGGATTAAATTCGTTTTCCAATATGGTAATTCCCAAAATATGCTATGTTTTGTCCAATTATGACTTTCTCCATATCCACTATATTTACAAGGACCTGTTTCAGTTATTTTGGGATATCCACGAACTTTTTTCCATACTTGGTCACCTGTTAATCTGAGAGGAGGCTCCGATCTATCAATTTTGTTTTTTCGGAAGGCATTCTTATTTCTTCTGAACACATGATCAAAAGGCAAGAACTGACGATGACAATCAAACCATGTATTTTTACCCCCATGCTCCAAGCGAAAAGCCTTTGTTCTCTCCATACAATACGGACATGCTAATTTTCCAGCTGTACTCCACCCTGACAGCATGCCATATGCTGGAAAATCATTGATTGTCCACATTAAAGCAGCCCTTAATAGAAAATTTTGCTTTCTTGAAATGTCATAAGTAACTACACCCTCATTCCACATAACTTTTAATTCATCTATCAATGGTTGCAAATATACATCTATCCTGATCTTCGGATTATGCGGTCCAGGAATGAGCAAGGTTAAAAACATATATGGAGTGGTCATACACATATCAGGAGGCAGATTGTACGGCGTAACAATTACTGGCCAACAGGAGTATGCTGTAGCAGAGAGACTGTATGGAGTAAAGCCATCAGCACATAACCCAAGTCTAACATTTCTTGGCTCTAATGCAAACTCAGGATATGTACGATCAAAATGTTTCCATGCTTCTCCATCTGATGGATGGCACAAAACATCCTGTTCTCGTCTATTCTCATAATGCCATCTCATGTGCCCAGCCGACCTGTTCGAGGCGTAAAGCCTCTTAAGTCTAGGGATAAGTGGCAAATAATGCATCCTCTTATAAGATACTTGACTGTGATTCCCACTTCCCATCCTACCTGGTTTGTATCGAGGATGACCACAGAACTTGCAATCAGTTAAAGACTCATCATCCTTGTAATATAACATACATCCATTAGAGCAACAGTCTATTTTGTTAGCAGATAGGCCAAGCTTCGAAACTAAACTCTTTGTCTTATAGAAGTCAGGAGGTATTAAGTTACCGGAAGGACATATTTCTTTCATAAGCCCCGCAAATTGATTAAAACAATGCTGAGATATATTGTTATCAGACTTGATACTCATCATTCTAACAGCAACTGACAACTCTGAGTGATTAGTACAACCTGACCAGCGGCGCTGTGCTGCATGCAACATCTCGTAAAACTTTTCAGCCTCTCTATTTGGAGGCTCCTCCACATAATTTGGAGCATCTCTATTCTGAAAAGCATCCACATTGCTATTATAAACATCTCCAAAATTCGGACCAGCAGCATCAAAAATCATGGCTTCGTATCTATCGGTTGGCTCATTATTATTCAATTGATCACCACTAGAAGCACTAAATTGAGCAGTACTTGAACCAGCAAATTGCATTTGATTAACACCATAATTCACTATTGGTTCAATTTCTCCATGTTCTGTCCAATACCAGTAGTCAGGTTTGAAACCTTTTTTATAAAGATGTACCTTTACTTCCTCTACAGTCAAGTACTTTGTGTTTTTGCACTTGAAACAAGGACACCTAATTTTCTTCTCACTCAAAAATATAGGTTGTTGGCATGCAAAGTGAATAAACCATTCCAACCCTATTAGAAACTCATCTGTATAACCCTTTCGGTCTGGTAAAAGTCTATTATACATCCAACTACGATAATGACGAATGTCCATAATAACGAAGCTTTAGAGTGTTTTCTTGATAACCAGCCTAAAACCATAAACAATTGAGGCATGTTAATTTTGAGTTTGTATGCATGTACTATACAAATGCTTGTTAACCATGTTTGAAGTAAATAATAAGTAATAGTTCATAGGTATTAATTTTCTTTTTTCTATAGAACACATGGATGAAGAATATAAACAATAAAAGTTGATCAGAAAATTAAAAGAAAAAGGCAGTGGATAAGGAAAAATAATGGAGAAATTTTTTAAAAAATCCCTGCAGTTAATATAAGTCAATACTGTATCAAAGGCAATTAATGTATATTAAGAAGCTACTTTTTCTATACCATAACTCATTACATCCAAGACAAATACAAAAGTAAAGCCTAAAATGACTCATCATTCTGAATGCACCAGATATTTTGGAAGCAGTTTATACTTGACAATGATAACACATACACATCTTAAACCAACAGTCAAAACTCGAAAGATCCACTAGATGTAACTTTCTTTCCTATTACTTATCCAATAACTTTGATTAGTCAACATTGTATCATAGACAATTAATAATGCAAAGGAACTACATTTTCTACACCGAACTCATTTCTTCCAAGACCAATAAGTTAAGCCTGAAGAGTCTTGTTGTTGTCAACTCACTAATAATCCAACCAGAGACTTTATAGTAGTTCATACCTGATGATTGATACCTCATACATATCTTAAGACATCGCAATTATTTTCATGCAAAACTAATCTGTCGTCATAAATGGCAATAAACCAGGAGTATTGTATCTAGTGAAAGACATACTTATGGTCTTATTGGGATATGCTCCATGAAAATTACCCTCCAATACAGTGACATTTAACACATTGATAAAAGGTCTGTGTGACACTAGAAGAGTAGGCTACGCCATGCACACATTAGATGAGATGCGAAGGCATGGTTGTCAACCAAACATAAGGACATATAATGAGCTGCTTGATGGTCTTTGCAGAGGAGGACAGTTTATGCAGCCCTCCAACTAGTGGATCAGCTCTATGATACATGAATTGAACTGAATTGAATTTTGTGACTTTCAAAATATTTAACTAATCTAGTGAATGCACCTTGTGATTTGCTGGTTCATTCTTGCTGAGGAAAATAAGGATGTTATAATCAGCTCTGGTCCCCAACTAGGCTTCATGCATTTTCCTTTATCTATACTCTTATACACCTCTTGGCTTAATTATTAGCTGGGTGGATCTTCCTCTTGGTGACCTTATTTTTCACTGTTGAGGAGAACTGAAGATTTTAACATTCTGCATCAAATTTGATAGTATCTATAAATATGCTTGATGCCAAGCAAGAAACTGTTGGGAAATAGGCTAAAAGGCCTAAATAGGCTAATAGGCCTGAAATACCTTAATGGACATTGAAAGCCCATCACCTTCCTTTGTGTGTGAAGGAGAAATTGTGAGGACATTTAGTACCACATTGAAAAAAATAAGAAAGGAAATTTCACTTATATAGAAACCTCTTTCTTAAAGCTTAAGTTCCTTAGGCTCACCATAAGTGGAGAGCTTACGCATCGCCCCCGCGCATGTGCGAAGAGCGCAATGGGCGTTTTGTAAGCGCACTTCGCACGTGCGCATCGTCTTGAGGGGCTTTAAATTTTTTCTAGATCATGAGGATCCGACGGTGGAGACTGATCAAATCAAGATAAGGGGCTGAGATCAATTGACCGTTGATCATCGGATCAGGATCAGAACTGATCGGTGATCGATCGGATGAAGGGTCGAGATGTGGTGATCAAATCATGATCATGATCGTGATCCAACGGCTCACACCCATCGGTTGACCGGTCAACAGAACGTGGTGATAAGGCGCTCGTCCGATCCTGCGGTTGGTGATAAGGCGCCCGTTCAATCGTACGGTTGGAGATAAGGCGTCACTCCGATCAAGCCATTGTGATAAATCAATGTTGGCTTATTTGATCGAGAAACGACCTTTCAGATCATGAAAAGGCTTATCCAATTGCCTAATCTGAAGATCATGATGTTTAATAGGCATATCAAGGGTAATAAGCCCTTAACCCTCACATCCTTTGATCAAATCCGATCAAAGAATTCAATTTAAATTAAATCCATAGGGTTGCTTCCAAAGGGCACCTAAAAACCTATAAATAGGACCCTAGATCCTTGTATTTTAATTCAATCCAATTTCATTCCGAATTGAGTCCTTTCTTAGGCATTTGCATAATTTTCTAATGGTAGTATAGCAATAGTGCATTGAAAAGAGAATAGTATTCTTGGTTCAAAATTTTTGGTGAATTGTAGTGCTGCTTTCATCAAAAGGAGACTGTTGTATCCTGAGAGATCGTCATACTGACCGTAAGCACCATTGCGGGACGAAATTATCTTAAGGACATAGAGTATAACTCTAGCCTCAGTCTTATCAATTAGGTAGCCACCATCAGCCAACAAACAGAAACTGCTGATAGTATTTCTAGATCTTCCATTGGCTCTACTTTTGCAATTGCTTTGAAGCAGTTATTCATTCTCATTTGAATGAAATTGAATAATCATTTCCTACAATAATTATCATTTCACTTGATGTGCCCCATTTTATTTTTTTAAAACTTCCATTATAGCTCCATGCCGGCTGTGTCAATGCCATTCCCAAGGAAAAATAAAGGCATCAGACTGGAATCTAGTTCTTCTGTTAAATTCAAACCCACTTAAAGAAACCTATTGCAACAGTGCCAATAAATTCAGCCATAATTTAGTGGAAAAAGGGTTGTTGGTTATGATTATGATCGTTATTTATTTTATATTAACTGTTAGGCATTAAGATGTTTTGTCTATCTGAGTATCATCTGTATCAGTGAGGTTAGATTATGTTATCCACAGATAAATGAGATTAAATCATGCTTATGTGACATGTGCTCAAAGGATGTTTCCCTTTCCCTTGGCAGTGAAGTACTTGATGATGCACCTATAGTAGTAGGAATTGTCTACTTAGGATGGCGCATTTGCGTTGGAATCTCCTTGGAAATTCATCTCCGCACCCATTTCTTAAGCATTTATTATTATTCTTATTATTGTTGTTGCTGTTGTTATTTTGTGAAAGCTGCTTCCTCATACCCATGCTTTTGCACCCCCCCACACACTTCTAGTATCTAAGGATGCACCCATGGAAAATTCATGCTTTTATGGCTTTTCCTTGCTTGATAAAAAAGATCATTGCTCTCCTGGTTTCTCATCAAGATATCATTCACTAATAATATAATTTGTTGTGTGTATCTATTGTATCTTTATCTCTCTCTATGCCATTTTTTTCTGAAATTGGCCAATAGCTATGTGCTTTAACATAGTTTGTTTGCATGTCTTAAGCAATGCTTCTAGAAATTTGTTTTTGGAGGTGTGGAGAATCTATCTTGAAGATTTTACTTGCAACTTTGTAATAAGCTTGGCATGTTGATTTCATGCAGCTTGTTCTTCTCCTCTATGTGACCTAATAAGTTTCCTGCTGTGCTGGGTGACATTTTGACAGAAAAGACAATAATTCATCGAGATGTGAAATCATCCAACATTCTGCTGATAGAAAGCTTCAGTGCCAAGGTGTCTGACTTTGGATTTGCAAGAAGTGGCCCAGCAGACGCAGAACAGACTCACATCTCAACCAAAGTGAAGGGAACAGAATACCTGAAGACTTATCAGCTCACACCCAAGAGTGATGTGTTTTCCTTTGGAATATTGCATATAGAAATTATCTCAGGAAGGCATCCATTAGAACTCAGGATAGGCAAAGATGAAAAGGCCACCATCAGATGGGTGAGCATCAGCCTCCCTTCTCTTAGAAAACATACCAATCACTGTAGCAGCAGTTATTCTAGAACTCCTTGATATTATTCATGAGCACCTAGTTATTAGTGGAAGTATAACCATGATAGAAATATTTACCACTAAGAGATGCAGCTTTAGTTTATTATTAGTGTCTAAAACAATAGAATATGCCATTGCAGGCTTTCGAGAATATAAGGAGGGCAAGCTGAGGGACATTTTAGATCCTTTGTTTGAGGAAGTGGTCGACAAGGAGGTGCTGGGAAAGATGCTTAATTTGGCATTCCAGTGTGCTGCACCTACCCGTGATGATCGACCAGACATGAGAGAAGTTGGAGCTATGGGAGATAAGAAAGTTGATGAGCCTCATGAGAGCATAAAGCAGCTCCATTAATCTACGACATGATAGATGGCATTGTAGTGGAAATCAGCTATTTATGACTGTATCACAGAGTAGGATGTCAGTGTAAGCACTATTTAGCCTTAGTGTTCCTTCTTCTCCCAATCCCAGTATCATTCACATTTCATTTTGTGCTCAATGGTAAGACATCAGAAAATGAAACAGAGATGGTATATTTCAGCAGTCGAAATCTTTCTTCTATAACATGGACAACTGAAGAGTTCATACAAATTATTCAGAAGCCACATTGTCAATATGCTATTCGTTTGTGCTGTAATTTTTGAACTTAATGTTAGATTAGGTTATTCTTGCACTAGCTTTGAATCCTCTGTATGTGACCTTGATGCAAAGATATGTTGAGGCTGATTCAGGTATGATGTTAATAGGTGTCAATGGTATGACTAGATTTGTGGACTCTGAGAAACATCTCCTGATGTAATAAATCTGCAGTGTATTTGTCAATTGTATGAGCCCTGATTGTCTGACATGCATGATTTATAAGAGAGATAAGCAGCTGGTTTCCCAGACTACAAGGAAGGCATGTCAATGATTTAGAAGGGTAGATAAACTGATACAACTCCTAGATTAAACTACATGAATTGAACTGAATTAACTAGTGAATCAGCTCTATGATAGAAGGTTCCTGATCTGCCAGAGATTTCAGGTAGTTCTTGATTGCATTTTGGTCCACAGTACAGCTGTCGCTACTGGCATGGCTTGAACTATAATCTGTCACAGTTGCAAGGTATTGCAGTAACTAGGATCAGAAACTTTTGAAGTTTGTGATTGACTGAAAATTTCATAGTATTTTCCACAGATGCAGAGTCATTTGAGCTTTTGATACATGATAGGACAAAGAAGAGAGAGTTCGATGGCAAGAGGTTGCAGTGTGCACTAACCATAAAGGAATCCTATCCTTTATCTACATAAAGGGTGTTCAAACTCAGCTTCTCCTGTTTAGAAGAATCTTATCTGCCTAAAGTATTTTTTCTGCTGCAGTTTGGCTGGTGTTTTCTGATGACGCCAAGTCACCTTCCTCAAACGTCGGGGAAGACGGACGTTCTTCTCCTCGAAGTCCTGCAAGAAAAGTCCCCGGAGACCAGTGGCGCCGGTGGGACCCTCCGACGATCAAGTTAGTCACTTGGGCTCAGACAGAGAACCGCTCCAGCGAAGAAGAGCTGAGGCGGTTAGGGTTTTTGCTGGGAGGAAGAAAGCTCAGAAAAAACCAGAGTTCAGCCCTCACTTACAGCGCGAGCACGTGCCTTTATACCTGTCCGAATACCCTAGCTTACAGCTCCGGGAGATCACCATCGTACCATCGCTGCGCGTGCCGGAGACATCCCGTACCGCTTGCTGGCGTGATATCATACGTGTCCAATAGTTGTGAAGGCATCCAGTGCGCGCCGTCGGCTGATATGACCGGGCACAATTGCAAGCGGTAGCGAATCGTACGCCGTAGCGAGGCATGGCCATGCACAGGGACATGCAACACGCCAAACGCCGTTGAGGCATGGCCCTCCGTAACGGGGCACAATCACGGGAGTACCGAATCGTACGCCGTGGCGAGGCATGGCGATGCACAGGGACATGCAACGCGCCAAACACCGTTATGAGGCATGGCCCTCCGTAACGGGGCGCAATCACGGGAGTACCGAATCGCACGCCGTAGCGAGGCATGGCCATGCACTGAGAATCACGTGTGAGCACCGTGCAACCTGGTAGTTGTCGTTTTCCTTGGCAGTTGAGTTGCATGCTGATCGCTGATGACCCCTCACCTTGAGGCCGGAGGGGGTCCCAGGGGTAGGAGAACGCTGGCGCACCCCGAGGTCGGTGAGGGTCACGGGGATAAGGAAATGCCAGTGCACCCCGATCCCGAGGGGGTCCCGGGGTCAAGGACTGATGACCCCACCCCGCGACCCCGAGGGGGTCCCGGGGTGGGGGATGCCGATACACCCCGACCCCGAGAGGGTCCCGGGGTCAAGGACTGATGACCCCACCCCGCGACCCCGAGGGGGTCCCGGGGGTGGGGGATGCCGATACACCCCGATCCCGAGAGGGTTCCGGGGTCAAGGACTGATGACCCCACCCGCGACCCCGAGGGGGTCTCGAGGGTGGGGGATGCCGATACACCCCGACCTCGAGGGGGTCCCGGGGTCGATAGCTGCCGTTACCTTCTATTTTGACGACGCGGGATCAGTCATATCAGATGCCCCCTCGTCCCTGGGGCGAAGCGGGTCCCACCGCTGAGGCTCAAGGGATGTTTCCACGTGGCTAATCCCCGTTCTTGTCTTTTATGCGGACAGTGCGGGGAATGTAAGGAGGCGGCATTCCGTACACTGCCTGCCGCGATCGCTCTTGAGAGTGAGGACTGGCTCTTTGGGGCTCGCGCGAAAAGCCGCATCATCATTTCCTTTCGTTATGGCGACGTCAGCGGGTCCCACCACTGGCTGGGGGCGTGCCGCACCACACGCCGGGCGTTCCTCGAGGCGAGCCAGCGTATGGCAAGGAGCCACGTGGCCGACGAGACATGGCGGGACGTTTTGAAAGCCCGATAAAGCTAGGTGAGGGGGGGTGAACTGACGCCATACCGCCTTTGCCATCGTCTTCTTCCTCGCTTGCTCCCCAACTTCTTCTGCAACCTGCGAGCCTGCGCCTGGTTTTTCCCCTCCCAGGTCAGCTTTTCCCATCTTAGACTTACCTCTTCGCTTATGAGTTCCCCCTCTTGGACCTCGGAGGACAGTTCTGAGGACCGTCCTCCCTCTGTGAGCCGTCATATCTCCTACCCCCTCTCCCCCAATTGAGTGGTCCTCTGATTCAGAGGACCGCGTCCCTCTGGCCCGACGACGGGTCACCGGTGGAGCCCCATCGAGGGGCCGCCGGCTGGAGACCGGTGCCTCCTCGAGGGCGGAGGAGTCCCCAGAGGGGACGGCCTCCACAATGACACGGTTGGACCTGGAAAGAATCCGGGCCCGCTATAGGATCCCCGGGAGGTTAAGTTATTCCCGCCAACCCCCGACGACAGGGTCATCTCCTCCCGACCCGGTCGGGTGGCTCTTTACGAGATCTGCTTACAGGCGGGTCTCCGTCCTCCCTTTCCCCCTTTCTTCATCAATCTCTGACTTCTATTCCTTGACCCCCTCCCAGTTAGTTCCAAACTCTTATCGTGTCGTTAGCGCTTTCGTCATTCTCTGTCACCACCTAAACGTCACCCCCCGAATCAGCCTGTTTCGATCTTTTTACTCCCTCCGAGCCCAAAAGGGTTGGTGGTTGTTTCAGCCCCGACCCAATAGGGTCCTAAAGCTCCTTCTCCCTTCGTCGATTAAGGGATGGAAGTCCCGCTTCTTCTTTGCCAATGTCGATCAAGTCCGGCCCCAGTGGGGAGACCCCGACCTCCGGGGAATGCCGTTGCGATCCAGCCTGGGGACCGGGAGGCATTGGGATTACTGCTAGCCACCGAGATTCCCCAATACACTCTGCTGCTATCGGAGGACAACCTGGAGTCGGCGGGCCTCATCTCCCACCGGGGTAAGCCTTCTCCACCCTTAGCCAAAAACTCCGCTCCTTTGCCCCTCTCCTTCTTCCCTCTTTCTTGTTTTTTTTTTTTTTAATTTTGTTCTGAAAACCCAACTTATGCCATGCAGCGATGAAGATACCGGCGGCAAAACTGTTGAGAGCCGCCTCCAAGAAAAGGGCCCGGGAAGGACCATCCAGAGGTCAGCAGGCCCCAGCCCCGAAGTGCCCGATGGCCCATGCCTCCTCTCCGGCACAAGTCTCCCACCCCCGGCCCTGCAAAATGTCCCGGTTATCCCGGAGGTTGACCTCACAGTCGACACTCCACCAGAGGTGGGAACGACCGGGAGCTGCCGCTGAAGAGCCAGTCGCGAGGGAGTCCATACCGGCTGAAGAGCTCCCGGCTCCTGGGGGATCGACCCCACCAGATGCCACCAGGGACTGGGTGAGGGACCATCTGGCCCCGCGAATCCACCCTCCGAGGGGTCTCCCAGAGGTGGCCCACGCAAGGAACCGGGGACAGCCGAGACGGCGGAGGGAGGCGAGGATGAGCCTGGGCCGCCCCAAAACTCCCTGGATGACGGCCGCTGGGCTGAGCGAGTCCTGGGCCAATCTTTGATCCTAGGATCATGAGGACCTCAGCCACCAGAGAGCGGGCGCGTTCTTTCAGGACTCCTATGCCGCCGTCGTTAGGGTAAGCGATCTTCTTGCCCTTACCTTTTGTTTTACATATATATACATTTTACTTCGCTGACTTGGGGCTTACATGTGCAGATCGCGCACTCCCTAAAGGCCGCCAGGGAGGTAATTCACGGAGAGAAATTCTTCTGTGGGAGACGCAGAAAGAGGTTGAGGAGGTCCAGCGCCGTGCGGAGGCGGCGAGAAGTGCTGGAGTCGGTCAAAGACACCTATGCGAGCGAGGTGAAGGCCGCCAAGAGCCGGGCGGAGATTGAAGCCGACCGTGCGCGCGCAGCGCTCTCTCAAATGACGGAGGCTATGAGCGCTGTCATGGCCAGAGACATGCACATCTCTGAGTTAACCTCAGCTCTCCGGAAGGCTGAAAATCGAGTGGGCGGCGGCAGAAGAGGCAAGAGCGGCGAGGAAGGAAACCTGCCGGTGCGAGGAGGAGGTAAGCCGCGCTCGGGAGGCTGAAAGGATCACGGCGGAAGCCCTTGCTGCAGAGAAAACCCGAGCTGCTGGGCTCGTAGAGGAATACAAGGCGTCCGGGCGCTTCGCAGACGACTTGGCCGAAGCTTCGGCAGCTGTATTTCTTGACGGGTTCCAGCACGGCAAAGAGAAGGTGGCCAGAGACCTGAACTTCCCCCGGGCCCTGGAGGTTGAACTGGAGCGGTTGTCAGACTTGGCCCCTTCTGATGATGAGCCTGCACCGGCAGAGCCGTGAGCTCGTACTTGTGATTTTGCTTTTTTCCCTCCCCCTTGTTTTTGTAAGCCGACAATGTCGGCATTTTGTAGTCTCTTTCAATCAATGAAAATACTCTTCAAAATGCCTTCTGAATTGTCACTGACTTCATCGATTGATATGTAGCCTTATCGCCCCATTAGTTCTGATAGTTTTGGGGGCAACTCCCACCCGAACCAGTCCGCCCCAGCTGTTTAAACCCGAAAGTTAAAGCCAGGGATGGTAAAGTTCTCGGAGAGGAAACGCCGCCGGTCAGAGGTTAGGTAGGTAGGCTTCTTGGGGCTATCGGCGCAATGCCCTGTCAAGTATCATACCTTGTACTAAGTTGGCGTGTGGCTTTTGATGCCTACGGGAGTCGGGTTTTATCTGACCAGTGGGACTGTACTGTCGGGTGTCGGGTCTTGGTTGTGAAGAGCCGGTGGTGCACCGCTCTGCCAGCGGCTCACTGGGCTTTATGCCTGGCTAGTGCAGGGCTTTGAGTGCCGACGGGGTGCCGGGCTTTGTTGTTGAGAGCCAGTGGCACACTGCTCTGCCAGTGGTACACTGGGCTTTATGCCTGGCTAGTGCAGGGCTTTTGTTGTTGAGCAGTGGCACACTCTGCCAGTGGTACACTGGGCTTTATGCCTGACTAATGCAGGGCTTTTGTTGTGAGAGCCAGTGACACACTGCTCTGCCAGTGGTACACTAGACTTTATGCCTGGCTAGTGCAGGGCTTTGAGTGCCGACGGGGTGCCGGGCTTTGTTGTTGAGAGCCAGTGGCACACTGCTCTGCCAGTGGTACACTGGGCTTTATGCCTGGCTAGTGCAGGGCTTTGAGTGCCGACGGGGTGCCGAGCTTTTGTTGTTGAGAGCCAGTGGCACACTGCTCTACCAGTGGTACACTGGGCTTTATGCCTGGCTAGTGCAGGGCTTTGACTGCCGACGGGGTGTCGGGCTTTTGTTGTTGAGAGCCAGTGGCACACTGCTCTGCCAGTGGTACACTGGGCTTTATGCCTGGCTAGTGCAGGGCTTTGAGTGCCGACAGGGTGCCGGGCTTTTGTTGTTGAGAGCCAGTGGCACACTGCTCTGCCAGTGGTACACTGGGCTTTATGCCTGGCTAGTGCAGGGCTTTGAGTGCCGACGGGTGCCGGGCTTTTGTTGTTGAGAGCCAGTGGCACACTGCTCTGCCAGTGGTACACTGGGCTTTATGCCTGGCTAGTGCAGGGCTTTGAGTGCCGACGGGGTGCCGGGCTTTTGTTGTTGAGAGCCAGTGGCACACTGCTCTGCCAGTGGTACACTGGGCTTTATGCCTGGCTAGTGCAGGGCTTTGAGTGCCGACGGGGTGTCGAACTTTTGTTGTTGAGAGCCAGTGGCACACTGCTCTGCCAGTGGTACACTAGGCTTTATGCCTGGCTAGTGCAGGGCTTTGAGTGCCGACGGGGTGCCGGGCTTTTGTTGTTGAGAGCCAGTGGCACACTGCTCTGCCAGTGGTGCACTGGGCTTTATGCCTGGCTAGTACAGGGCATTGAGTGCCGACGGGGTGCCAGGCTTTTGTTGTTAAGAGCCAGTGGCACACTGCTCTGCCAGTGGTACACTTGGCTTTATGCCTGGCTAGTGCAGGGCTTTGAGTGCCGACGGGTGCCGGGCTTTGTTGTTGAGAGCCAGTGGCACACTGCTCTGCCAGTGGTACACTGGGCTTTATGCCTGGCTAGTGCAGGGCTTTTGTTGTTGAGAGCCAGTGGCACACTGCTCTGCCAGTGGTACACTGGGCTTTATGCCTGGCTAGTGCAGGGCTTTGAGTGCCGACGGGGTGCCGGGCTTTTGTTGTTGAGAGTCAGTGGCACACTGCTCTGCCAGTGGTACACTGGGCTTTATGCCTGGCTAGTGCAGGGCTTTGAGTGCCGACGGGGTGCCGAGCTTTTGTTGTTAGAGCCAGTGGCACACTGCTCTGCCAGTGGTACACTGGGCTTTATGCCTGGCTAGTGCAGGGCTTTGAGTGCCGACGGGGTGCCGGGCTTTTGTTGTTGAGAGCCAGTGGCACACTGCTCTGCCAGTGGTACACTGGGCTTTATGCCTGGCTAGTGCAGGGCTTTGAGTGCCGACGGGGTGCCGGGCTTTTGTTGTTGAGAGCCAGTGGCACACTGCTCTGCCAGTGGTACACTGGGCTTTATGCCTGGCTAGTGCAGGGCTTTGAGTGCCGACGGGGTGCCGGGCTTTTGTTGTTGAGAGCCAGTGGCACACTGCTCTGCCAGTGGTACACTGGGCTTTATTCCTGGTTAGTGCAGGGCTTTGAGTGCCGACGGGGTGCCGGGCTTTTGTTGTTGAGAGCCAGTGGCACACTGCTCTGCCAGTGGTACACTGGGCTTTATGCCTGGCTAGTGCAGGGCTTTTGTTGTTGAGAGCCAGTGGCACACTGCTCTGCCAGTGGTACACTGGGCTTTATGCCTGGCTAGTGCAGGGCTTTTGTTGTTGAGAGCCAGTGGCACACTGCTCTGCCAGTGGTACACTGGGCTTTATGCCTGGCTCGTGCAGGGCTTTGAGTGCCGACGGGGTGCCGGGCTTTTCTGTGAAGATTTAAGTAGCTAAA
>UESW01002386.1:169550-232705 GCA_900491605.1 Calamus simplicifolius
ACATGAAATTCCCTTTGATTGATGTGATTTAAAGATGTCATAACTTTGATATCATATCAATTCATTAATTGTTTCATTAAATGGTTGGATCAAACATCCCTAATTCTCTTCTGATTTCATAAAATTTGGTTTCATCAAGTGGCTTAGTAAAATATCAGCAATTTATTTTTCAGTATTTAAAAATTCAATAACAACATTTCCATTGTTAACATGATCTCTAATGAAATGATGTCTAATTTCAATATGTTTAGTTCTGGAATGTTGAATAGGATTTTTAGTTAAACTAATTGCACTTGTATTATCACATTTTATAGGTATGGCTTTTTGTTTAATACCATAATCTTCTAGTTGTTGCTTAATCCATAAGATTTGAGCACAGCAACTCCCAGCTGCAACATACTCGGCCTCGGCCGTAGATAGTGCTACTGAAGTTTGCTTTTTGCTAAACCATGAAATTAAGTTAACACCTAGAAACTGGCAAGTTCCAGTGGTTGATTTCCTATCTAATTTACATCCAGCAAAGTCAGAATCAGTGTATCCTATTAAATCAATGCTAGATTGTTTATCATACCATATACCCAAATTTATTGTTCCATTTAAATATTTAAATATTCTTTTAACAGCAAGCAAGTGTGATTCTTTAGGATTGGCTTGATATCTTGCACACATGCAAACACTAAATAAAATATCTGGCCTACTAGCAGTTAAATATAACAAAGATCCAATCATACCTCTATATAATTTTAAATCAACAGATTTTTCAGAATTATAAGTTTCAAGTCTACATGATGAGCTCATAGGGGTACCGATACTCTTGGATGTCTCCATGCCAAACTTCTTGATCATTTCTTTTGTATATTTGGATTGGCTTATGAAGATCCCATCTTTGCTTTGTTTAATTTGAAGTCCGAGGAAGTAGGTCAGCTCACCCATCATACTCATCTCGAACTCTCCCTGCATAAGCTTAGCAAAGTCTTTGCACAAAGATTCATTAGTGGCACCAAATATGATATCATCAACATAGATTTGAATAACTAATATATCTTTATTTTGCCTTTTAATAAATAAAGTTGTATCCACAGTTCCTCGAATAAAATTATTACTAATCAAGAATTTGCTTAATCTTTCATACCATGCCCGGGGCGCTTGTTTCAAACCATACAAAGCTTTGTTTAATTTGAAAACGTGGTTTGGAAACAGATGATTTTCAAATCCGGGTGGTTGTTCCACAAAAACTTGTTCAGCAATATATCCATTCAAGAAAGCGCTTTTAACATCCATTTGATATAATTTAAAATTCATATAACAAGCATAAGCAAGAAGTAATCTAATAGCTTCTAATCTAGCAACAGGGGCATAAGTTTCATCAAAATCAATTCCCTCTTCTTGATTATAACCTTTAGCTACTAATCTTGCCTTATTTCTAATTATATTACCATGTTCATCTAATTTGTTTCTGTAAACCCATTTAGTTCCAATAATTTGATGATCATGAGGTCTTTCAATAAGAGTCCAAACATTATTTCTTTCAAATTGGTTAAGTTCCTCATGCATGGCATTAATCCAATCAACATCATTTTTAGCATCATCATAACATTTAGGTTCAATTTTAGATACAAATGCTAAATTATTACAAGCATCTCTAAATGATGATCTAGTTCTCACTCCTTGAGAAGGATCACCAATAATTTGATCTTTAGGGTGACTAAGAACATACCTCCATCCTCTTTCTAATTCATCATTACCTTGTGAGGCTTCAGGTAGGTCAGCGTTCTCTTCTTCACTTACCTCTTGTGTATCGTTCTTATCCTTTAATGTGATGTCCTTGAATTGATCTTCAATGTCATCTGCATCATTTATACCTTTTCCCTTCCTTGATGGAAGATCATTAGATTCATCAAAGATAACATGAATTGATTCTTCAACTACTAAAGTCTTTTTGTTGAATATTCTAAAAGCTCTACTATGTAAAGAATATCCGAGAAAAATTCCTTCATCAGACTTAGCGTCAAATTTATCAAGGTTTGATTTTCCATTATTTAATACAAAACATCGACATCCAAAAACATGAAAGTAACTTATATTAGGTTTTCTTCCTTTCCAAAGTTCATATGGAGTCTTTTTCAAAACAGGTCTGATTAATGCACGATTTAAAACATAACATGCAGTGTTAATAGCTTCTGCCCAAAAATATTTAGGAAGATTGCTTTCACACAACATGGTACGCGCCATTTCCTCTAATGTTCTATTCTTTCTTTCAACTACTCCATTTTGTTGTGGTGTTCTTGGTGCAGAAAAATTATGTTCAATTCCATTTTCATTACAAAATTCTTCAAAAGATTTATTTTCAAATTCTTTTCCATGATCACTTCGTATTGACAAAACAGAAGAATTCTTTTCGTTTGTAATTCTTTTAAATAATTTTTGAAATGACGAAAATGCTTCATCTTTACTAGCTAGAAATAAAACCCATGTAAAGCGAGAGAAATCATCAATAATAACGAAACCGTATCTTTTACCTCCTAGACTAGTGGTTCTTGTAGGACCGAATAAATCCATATGCAAGAGCTCCAACGGTCTAGTGGTTGAAACAAAATTCTTTGATTTAAAAGAAACTCGGGTTTGTTTTCCAAATTGACAAGCATTGCAAATCTTATCTTTTTCAAAAACAAGTTTTGGCAAACCATGTACTAAATCCTTTTTAATTAATTTAGATAGTAAATCCATGCTTGCATGAGCTAGCCTACGATGCCATAACCAACTATTATCAGTTTTATTATTTGTAGCAACTAGGCAATCAACATTTTGATCATGCAAATCATTTAAATTAACAATGTATACATTACCATGCCTTTGACCAACAAATCTCATGTTTTCATTAGCAGGATTTCTAACAATGCATAAGGATGATTCAAATGTAACATTAAATCCTTTGTCACATAATTGACTAATGCTAAGTAAATTGTGTTTCAAACCTTTTACAAGCAAACATTATCAATATAAGCATGAGGTGTGATACCTATTTTTCCAATGCCAATTATTTTTCCTTGGCCATTATCACCGAAAGTAACAACACCTCCATCTTTTGCTTCCAAAGTGATGAATTGTGATTCATCACCGGTCATGTGTCTTGAGCACCCGCTGTCCAAGTACCATTGTCTTTTAATTGCTCGGGTTGCAAGACACACCTGCATACACAATTTCAATTTTTGTTCTTAGGTACCCAAGCTTTCTTGGGTCCTTTAGGGTTAGTCAAAATGGTTCCTTTTGGGATCCATATTTTCCTTATCTTTTGTGTTTGGCAAATATAAGCTTTGTGTCCAATTTTTCACATTTAAAACATGTAATTTTAGTAGAATCATCAGCATGCTCATAAATATTTTTCAGAAATTTTTGTCTTTCAAAAGTATTGTATCCAAGACCAGCTCTATTGTAAACAGCTCTTTGACTATTTAAAATCATTTCTAATTTTTCTGAACTTAGACTAAATCTATCAACAATTGGTTTTAATTTATCTACTTCATTTTTCAAATCTTGGTTTTCCTTTAACAATGATTCATTATCCTTTGAAATTCTTTCTTTTTCAAGAGTAAGATTTTTGATTTCATTTTTCAATTCTTTGCTTTTTGAACTTAAATTTGCAAAATCATCAATAAGTTCATAAAATGCACATTGTAATTCATCAAAGGTAAAGTCATCTAAAAAGTTAGGGCTTACCTCATCATTATCAGCCATGAAGCAAACATTGGCAACTTCAGTTTTCTCTTCATTTTCTGAACTTGTAGCTTCACTGTCGCTCCAAGTGGCCATCATTGCCTTTTTCTTTATTCTTCTAGATGCCTTCTTTAATAGTGGACAATCTGGTCTGATGTGTCCAGGCTTCTTACACTCATAGCATGTTGGAGGTTCACTCTTTTCCTTATCTTTGCTATGATCTCCTTTGACAAAATGCTTTCTTTTTCCAAATCTCTTTTTCTTCATGAACTTTTTAAATTTCCTTGAGATAAGTGCCATATCATCATCTTTCTCACTATCACTTGTGGTTTCTTCACTCTCATCTTCTTGAGTTGCACTCTTCAATGCCATGGTCCTTCTCTTCTTTGAATCATCTTCATCAATATGTTGTCGTTGCTGAAGTTCGTGAGTCATCAAAGAACCAACCAACTCTTCAAGTGATAAGTTGTTGAGATCTTTTGCTTCTTGAATTGCTGTGACTTTTGCTTCCCATGTCCTAGGTAAAGATCTTAAGATTTTTCTAACAAGATCACTGTTAGCATAAGATTTTCCAAGACTCTTCAATCCATTAATAATGTCAGTAAATCTAGTAAACATATCAGTAATATTTTCAGCAGGATCCATCTTAAATAATTCATACTTATGAACAAGCATATTTATTTTGGATTCCTTGACTTGATTTGTACCCTCATGGGTGACTTCAAGTCTATCCCATATTTTCTTAGCAGACATACAAGTAGATATGCGATTAAACTCATTTGCATCAAGAGAGCAATAAAGAACATTCATAGCCTTAGCATTTAATTGAGCTAATTTCTTATCTTGCTCATCCCATTCAGATTCAGGTTTTGCAATATTGACATTTTCAATCATAATAGTGGGTGTGTGAGGTCCATTAATTATGATTCCCCATAAATCATAATCTAGTGCTTGAATGAAGATTTTCATTCGTGCTTTCCAATATGTGTAGTTTGTTCCATTGAACAAAGGTGGTCTATTAGTTGATTGTCCCTCAATCAACATGGAATTCATTGGGATTACTATTGATCTTTGGCTCCAAGCTAATCAAAGCTATAGAAATCAAGAGCACGCTGCTCTGATACCTTGTTGCCCAGATGTAGTAACCCAAGAGGGGGGTGAATTGGGTTATTTAAAAATTTAATAGCTATGCAGATATATGTGCTTTTAACCCTAATTTGATTTGCAGCGGTGAAGTGGGTGCACAGAATAATAACAACAGAAAAGCAAACAACCACAAACACACAGAAGTTTATAGTGGTTCGGTGCCAAACTCAGCACCTACATCCACTCCCCAACACTTTGGGAATTCCACTAATCGTATCACAACGATTACAACCTCTAGCCGAACCAGGCTAGCCCTCTTGTTTATACGGCACAAGGCAGCCAAAAACCCCTAGCCAAACCTAGGCTAGTCCTCTTGTTTCACGGCACAAGGAAGCCAAAAACCCCTAGCCAAACCTAGGCTAGTCCTCTTGTTTCAAATGGCACAAGGAAGCCAACAACAAACCAGGGTTCACTAACCCTTTTACAAGATAATCAGAGTATGTAAAGGAGAAGCTCCTACAATGAGCAAATATTCGAAAAATACTTTACAACTTTTGAAGCAATAAACTCAGCAATAAATGAACTAGGTTGAAGCAGCTGAAGTCTTGAATGCTTGAAAAGCTTCAATGATTCGGACGACCTTTCGGAGCAAGGAATGAACTTGAATGCCCAGCAACCACTCAACAAATATGCAATGAAGGCTCTTTTCTTGGATTTTTCTCTCTTTGAAATTTCTTTTTCAAAAATCGTCAAGGTGTGCTTCTAATCCCAGCTATTTATAACCATCTAACAAGAAGATATCCGTTAGATACATAAGAAATAAATGGAAATAATAACGGGAAGAAAATATAACCGTTAAACATGTTTCCCTTAAGCATTGAATGCAGATCTCCATTTGAGGAAGGATGAGCACTGTAAAAATTCAAAAATCAAAAGTTAAATATAGCTTGAAATAGCAATAGAGAAAGAGAAGAGAGAAAGAGCTCTTAAAAGCTTAGGCGGCGGTGACTGAAAAAAAATCCAGGTAGCTGAGGATATGAATGCCATCGTCCAAGAGTAAGCAAGGGACCTCAGCTAGCTAATCAGTTAGCTAACCAGAGAGACCAAAAACAAATAAGACGTCCATAGGTATCTCTTCAGTCAGCTAAAAGGTTGCTAGTTAGCTCTCCAGCTAACTCACAACAAAAAGCAACGTCCAGCAGGTAAAAAGCTGAATACTTAGTTAACTAGGCAGCTAACTAAGCAACGGTCAGTTAGCTCTTTAGTTAACTATCAGGGAAAAAGCAACGGCAGAGGAAAAGTTTCATGCATCCATAGTTAGCTCTCCAGCTAACTAAATTTGAATCCCTCTCGGCTGCAGGAGAAAAGTAAAAGTTAGTTAGCTGAATAGTTAGCTCCAGGATGAAATAGTTAGCTAAGCAGTTAACTAAAAGGAACGTCAGCTAGCTAGAAGGAGTTGCAGTTAGCTAACAAGACATCCAGCCAGCTAGCTAAAATTGGAGGGTGTTCGGCCAATGCACTGTGACGAGCGAATTAGTTAGCTGAAGGAATTCCAGCTAGCTAACAAGCTAGCTCACCAGTTAACTAAAAGAAAAGGACGTTCGGCCAGGCACCTGAGACAAGTTTCTTAGTTAGCTGAAAGGGCTCCAGCTAGCTAACAAACTAACTCACCAGCTAGCTAAAAAAGGAGGACGTTCGGCCATCTACTGAGACGAGCATTTTAGTTAGCTGAAGAAACTGCAGCTAGCTAACAAGCTAGCTAAACAGCTAGCTAAAATGCAAGATCGTTCGGCCCAATCACTGTGAAAGTTTCCCAGCTAGCTGAAAGTCATGCCAGTTAGCTAAATGGAATAACAAGCTAGCTAACCAGTTAACTCCCAAGGCTAATAATCATATTCAAAGCAAATTAAATGAAGTACTTTCTTACCAGTCAATTTTGCATGAAGATACTTACTTGCAAGGCGACCGAACTTCCTGTATCAATCTTAGAATTGCTTAATTTGTTTTGTAATCATCAAAATCAATCTGGGGTCAACACCAACTGTCGGAAGGAGTTGATGCTACATGGGAGAAGATGAGAATACTAAGCATGCGCAGCCTTTCGGAGGGTAGCAGAAAGAAATACATAAAAGGGCGTCAGTTGCCCTTTGAACTTGCATGAGAGCTTTATAACTCTCCAGATAATCCAGTGGATCCATAGTTCCATCATAAAGATCCATCTGGAGAAGACGAAACTTGTGAGAAACAGGCTCTTCTATAATCCAGCGGGTGAGGGGTAGATGATGTTGAGCTCCTCCAACTGTCGGTCTTATTTCTCCAAACACCTCTCCATCTGGCAATTAATATCCTTGCTCATTGATTAGAAGACGAATGGGGAGAGTGGTGGTGATGGCAATGTGTCTGCCTGGGCTCCTTTCTGTCTATGTTTGGAGGAGGGGCTACTCGAGTGGCGGATAGAAGACCGCCATATTTTGGAAGTTTCTTGGTGGTGGTGCCTGAATGGAGCATGACGATGGCGATGCTCCTCCGAAGAGGGTCTTCTGTAGGTAGATTGTTGACTGGTCGGGGGAGCTATAGCAAGTGGTATGGGATGCCCGGGTAGCTGCTGAGTAGCCACCGGCTGCTGCCCTTGCTACTCATGGACCGCCCCAATAAGAGCTTGGATTTGTTGGGTAAGAGTGGCCAGTTATTCATGCGGAGTAGATAAGACTGATGGTGAAGAAAGAACAGGGGGATTAGCTTCCAGTTGCTCGACGTGGGGGGAATGCCCCCTAGTATAACTGGCAGAAGCCTCCTAAATATGTGTCACCACCATTGTTGTTCAAAAGAGGGCAAGCTTGTAGTTTAGAGTTATAGAGCTATCCTTTTCTGGTCAGCACCGCCGCACGCCCCCTTCCTGGCACACCAATCTGATGATGCCTGATCACCTTGAGCTTACGTCCTTGAGTGTCAGTGAACGAGCCATGACCTTGCTGAAGAAGCTTTGCCTCAACTCCGAGATCTGCAAGAAGTCCCAGAGATCGGATATTTCATAGGAACCTTTCGATGCTCAAGTTAATGATCAGAATTATAGCCGTGAGCTTGAAGAGGCTTGAATGAGAGTTAGAAAGAGGATGATAAAATTTTCTAAGTGTTTGCTTCAGTGCTCATACCTTGGTCAGGGGTCCCTCTTATCTGTTTTGTTGCTGCTTTGGGTCTACGTGGCTTGCTGGATAAGATTGGAATCTCATGATGAGCCATGATTATTTGCCAATGGAATGTCAAAACTAGTGGGGTTGGATTTATCCTATCTAAACTGGGTGTGTGGTACTTTATGGCAGATGATCACCTTTTGAGACTTATTTGGCCATAATCATTAAAACTTTATAATGAATGATGACTTTTTGAATTCGTTTGATCCGAGCAATTAAAGCTTTATGATGGATTATGACTTCTTGGGCTTGTGCCAGAATCAGTTTGTCTTAGACAAGTTTGTCTTATTAGACATATATGAATCAAAGATGACTGGTGGGCCTGTCCTTGTCAAAAGTGAAGGCTTATTTGGGAAGCCAATAGTTAAGTTCAAGGATGAAAGAGGGATGAGGCCGCTTTGTGAACTAGGGCCGCCTAGGAGCCGAGGCTGCCTAGGAGCCGCTTATGAGTTGGGCCACCTCTGGGCCGCTTTGTGAACCAAGGCCGCCTAGGAGCCATCTATGAGCTGAAGCCGCCTCTAGGCTGCTTTGTGAACTAGGGCTGCCTAGGAGTCAGGGCCACCTAGGAGCCGCCTATGAGTTGGGGCTGCCTCTAGGCCGCTTTGTGAATTGGGGTCGCCTCTGAGCCGATTTGTGAACTGGGGCTGTTTAGGAGCCGCCTATGAACTGGAACCGTCTCTAGGCCACTTTGTGAGCTGAGGCCGTTTAGGAGTTAGGATCGCCTAGGAGTTGAGGCCATCTTTGAGTTGCTTTATGAACTAAGATCGCTTAAAAATTGGGACCATCTTTAAGCTGCTTTGTGAATCAAAGCCGCTTAAAAGCTAAAGCCATTTAGAAGCTGCTTATGTGCTGAGACTGTCTTTAAGCCGCTTTGGTTGAACGATCCTTACCTTTACATAATTTTAACCTTTAATTTAGGTATAACTCTTATCAGCCACATCACTCGGATCCACCAGGATCTTTCCGCTAAGTTTCAATTAGGACAGATGGATGGCACTTCAAGGTCAACAAGGTGGGTGGGGATGGAAATATATACCCCAAATTTTTAAATTAAGCTTTCTCATGATGCTTGCATGCCTATTACGACTTAGCATTCTTATATCTTTCCTTCCTTTTATTCTCAACTGCTTTCACTTCTATTTCTCTCTATTTTTAACTATCTCTGCACTATAAACAAATTGATAAAGCATGGTTTAGATGGGAGATGCATCCTTTAGTAATGAAATTTAAAGATACAGTTTAAAAGAACATGTAAAAAAGATAAAAAATAAGATGTTAGGCCAAATTCATTTCCCTTTTTTTCAAAAAAAAAATGCTATTTAATCGATTACAAAAATGCCTGCAAAAAATAAGATGTTAGGCCAAATTCATTTCCTTAAATCTAATGAAGCCTTCTTGAAACATAGTCAAAGCAGGGTTGAAATCAAAATATACACTCCGGCAGCCATTGACAACCAACCGGGGACGGTGGAAGGATGTAAATAAAGGGAGAAGAAGAAAGAGGACTCATCGGCTTGATTTAGTCGCCGGATTTGAGGAGGAGAACGACAAATCTCGGCTGACTATCGGCGCCCTAAAACAGAGCATGGCATAGAAAGGAATGGAGCCATAAAAATAGTATTTAACCATTGTGTACCATCTCAGGCATCAACCTTCATTCGATCTTTTTCCTGATCAAATTTTTATATCATTAATTTTTTTTCTTTTCTCATCTTGACCATATGGTCACATTTGATGATATATAGAAGCCAGAAGACAAACTTCACCCTCGCCTACCCTGGCTTTTCGACGCTGGCTCCAAGAAGTAGAATGGGAGATGTTATTTCCATCGGCCTCTTGGATTAGCGATGTAATCAATGTTTTATGGACAAATATAATGTTATTATTTATTTTATAAATAATAATTATTTAAAATTATTTTATTTAAAAGCTAAACTTTACGTATGATTAGACTATATATTGCAAGTATAATTAAAAATATAATTTGATATAAAAAAATTTAATATTAATAAAAAATAATATGATTAATATTAGATTTGAAAGTATAAAGAGTATTATGTAAAAAATGAATAAATTTAGCAATTTGTTTAAAAAAATGTAATATAGAAAAATGTAATAAATATTGAAAATATTTTTTAATGCATAAAGATATGAGGAAAATTTTTTTTAAGTATTATTAGCTAACACTTTATTGCCTATATATATATATATATGAGCCTATTATTTATTCCATATGCTAACTTTTTTTCTTATTGATGCGATTATTTTCCTTCCTGCCATTCTTTTCTTTATCCATCCGCATCAAATTAATTACCAATGGATAACTAAGTAAAGAAGCTGACTCTTTGTGTTCCTCTTCTTAAATGATCTTCGGAAGGCCTCTAGTATAAATATGCCCTATACTACATCTTATCAGATCTGATTGTTTAGAAATCAGAATATCTTTACAAACGACAGTACTTCTTTTTACAGGATCATTAAAAAAATTAGATCCCTGGTGTCGGATTGTGCTCGTGGATCCTATTCATGTGGTTTTGACTCTTTTGGTCTCTGGGGTTCCCCTGCTGCTTCGGCAGCGAACCGGCATTCGATTTTCATTTCTTGGGAGCCCCCTCCAGGGTTTGTCAAAATCAACTTTGATGGTAGTGTCCGCGGGAAATCAACGGGATCACCTTTGTCATCCGTGGGCTGGAGGCGATCTATTGGCCGCTGGAGGGCTTGGTACTCTGGATTCCTCTGTTCCTATGACTGAGCTCTATGTTGCTTGGGATGGAATCAAATATGTGGTTCGGTCTCTTCATGCTCATAACCTTATTATTGAGGGCGACTCCATGATTGTGATTCGATGGCTGCGGAGGGATCACGGCTCCCTTGCCCCTGCCATTCCGATCTTATGGAACATCTGGACTATACTGAGGGAGGCTCATGTAGTCCAAATTCGAAATACTTATCGGAAAGCAAATACGGCAGCCGATTGAGTGGCTGCGTCAGTGGCTCATCACTCGGATTTTTAAAGGTGGAGATAGGATGATCCTTGGCCTTTTATTTTTCAGCAAATTTTGTATTTTAATGTTTAAGGGCTGACTTGTATCCGTGTAGTATGGTCGTCCGGATGTAAAAAAAAAAAAAGCACCGCCATTCCAGCCTATGGTTGCTTGCTTTTTTATTATTATTATTATTATATTTTTTATTATTAAGGTCAAATCTTTGATTTTAAAAATCTCATTTAAATATATGAGTTGACAAGCCAACCCACTCGGAGAAGTAAATTTAAAAATACAATCAGATATTTAGAATCTCAACCTTTTACTTTCACGAAAGCACAAAGCATCGACGAAAACATATAATCATATTTTATATCTCTTTCTTTGGACTTTAATGTCATATGCCTTTCTCAATAGCTTCGTAATAATTAAACAACCGAATCATGCAAGTGGATGTCGCCTTGGGAGGTCTTCTTCTAAAGCTGATGATATTTAGAGCTGCAAGTGGATGTCGCCTTGGGAGGTCTTCTTCTAAAGCTGATGATATTTAGAGCTGCAAGTGGATGTCGCTATCAGACGTCCTCTGCCGGGGCTGTTTTTATTTTATTTTTTAAAAAAATATTCATCGCATGCAAATAACGTGCGCATCGTACATATGATAAATTTAAGTACTTCGCATGCGAGGTGAAAAGGGATTAATTATCATGCGCGATCACTAAAGTCTTTTTATAGAATGAAGGCTTCAAGCATACACGTACCTCGCAGTGTCCTGCAAAGCATCCCAACCCTCGCATTTAATAAAGTATGGTGCTTGGACCCTACTTCTCCGCCGGAGTCACCGAATCACCACCAACAATCAGTAGGAAAGCATTTTTATTATTCAAATGAGAGGGAAAGAAGTTTTGGGGGGAAAAAAATCTCTTTCTATGACGTAGAATCCCATATTAAATTACAAAATGTGCTTGAAAAATCCTTTTCAAGGTCTCGTCTAGGGGTGCAAGTCTTATAAAACTCAAATTTTTTGCGAGCCTAACTCTAATTCTATTGGTAAAATATCAATCTTAAGTCTAACTCTAATCCTATTTGTAAAATTCAACTCTAATTCTATTTTTAAAAATTAAATTAGGATTAAATTTTGAATTGAAATTTGGATTGATAAAAAATTAAATAAAATATAATTTTAAAAATAAATAAACATCACATTTTAAATTTTAAAAATAAAAAAATAAAATTTCTTGTCAAACGCATAAGCTGGACTTAGGATTTTAACATTGTATTAAAAAAAATCCTTATCCGAAATAAAGAAGAGAAGGTACCGTAAACAAAGAAAAAGAGGAGGCGGAAGTGAAACGAAATGTGCGGATTATATTTGTCCTTCTTTTTCTCGTCTGTGATCGATGGTCTTGTGGTCCTTGCTCTCTTCGCTATCAAGTTGGTCATCTCATCCGATCCGATTGGTGTCCTCAAAGTCCTCAAAAATTTGGTGCCGATAAGCTACTTTCCGTTCGGATAATTCTTGGGTTCGGGTTATCTCTGGTTTGAATTGCGATCAATTCGAATTCGAATCTGTTGCCGCGGAAATTCGTTCTCCAACTTGGATGCGCTTTAAGCTCCTGATCCGGAAGCTGATCTCGTCGCCTCGGGGTGGAACATGCAAGACAGTCCACACGCAGAGGGTGCTATGGGGGTTGCCCTCTGCGGAGGACCCTCCGACATCCAAGTCAGTGGAGATTCACAGTAAGTAGATATGAGGAGAGGACTCTCATAGAGGAGTTCCTCCTTTGGCGGGTGTTCTCTCTCGAGAGCTCTGAGCTCATGGGGAGCTTCAAGGGAGCTTCAATGGAGTATCAGAGCTAGTGAATGAGTATGAGTTATTGCATAAAAGTATGTGTAAGAATTGCATACCAGATTGGCCTCTCTGAGAGGTTGAAGGGCTGTGGTATTTATAGGCGATCACCTGATCCTTGGACGTGCCCTAGATGGGGTCTGAAAACTGTTAGGATTCGAGACGGACTCGAATCAAGTTTGTTACAAGGCCGGTAGAGTCCATATCTTGTCAGTTAGAGGATCGACGACTAGAAGAGCTGGTTGATGTCTTGAGATTCAATGCTCACATAGACCTAGGCCACTCTTGCAGGTCCTAGGCCACTTCTGGGCATGATTCGCTGCTTGAAATCTTATTCAATTATAGTGAATTCGAACTCTCCTGCGCCGGATTCTGCAGAGGTATTTTGAATGCTATGGTTTGGCCAGAATGAGGAGTAACCTGGTTTTCCGAGGTATAGAATGGATCGGCTCGAATGGCCAAGGTATGAGGATAGCTCGGTTTACCGAGGAATGGCTCGGCTTAGATGGCCGAGGTATGAGGATGGTTCGGGTTGTCGGAGCGACCTAACTTTGTCAAAGGTGATTCGGCTTCGTCGCTTGGATGTTATGCCAGCTGGCTGGTAGGGTGTTTGGATTGGGCATGACCCAATTATTGATGTGGGCGGTCAATAATGCAATGATGATTTTACCTCTTATCACATGCCCCCCACTCCCTAGTCTGAAGTGTAAGTTTGGATATAGGGAGTAGAATTCCAAAGCAATCTTATTTGGGGATTTAAAAAGATGGGCAATGATAATCTCATAAATGACATGCTGCTGTTTCGTCATCATTTTTCACCGCTGCTCGAGGAGGAAATGCCTCGTTTCCAGCAAACCACGATAGCGGAAGTTCATGTGGCAGGACTTCTTTATTTCTGGCATCCGTATCGGGGGTTTTGGCATCTAGGGCTTTCTCTCTGAAGCATTTATTTAAAGAGGGCTGGGCGGCGCTCCTTCTGTAACGCTCCTTTGTCCCTGTCATAAAGATTTTCCACTCTTTCTCTGAGCTCTTGCTTGCCTGTTTGTATCCTACACTCCATTCAGCAATATGAAGGGTCCAGGCGATTTTGCTTCTAAGGTAACCTTTGACGATCTGTATAGGATCCGTCGCCTTTATAGGGTTCCTCTGGATGTAGCCTTATGGGTGCCGAGGATCGAGCATCGGGTTTCAACCGAGTTAAGCCGAGGAGTCTTCTTCTACAAGAGAGCTTGAGGGCATGTCTCTGATTCCCTCTTCATCCGCTGATACAGGAGGTGATGAGGTTTTACAACATATGCCCAATGATGGTAGCCCCAAATAGCTGGCGCAATTTTGTCGGGTTCATCTCGATGTGCAGTCGTATTGGGATGACTGCGACCCTTCCCATATTCCGAGTCTGTTACAACCTGGTTTTCGGAAGGAGCTCTGAGTGGCCCTACATTGGTCCCCGAAAGTCATTCAAGATGATTTCTGATAACCCGTCTTCGATAAAGGAATGAAGTCTCAATTTTTTATTGCCGAGGGAAATATTGGGTTGGATTTCCCAAGGAGATGTGCGAGCTATGTGAAGGATCCAGAGGCGCGCTCGAAGTTGAGCGAGCAGGAGAAAAGAGATCTGGCTACCCTCCGTAGTGGTCAGGAGGTATCAGCTAGCACTTTGTTAGCAGAGGATGCTCTTTTCACCGCCGGGCTTAGCTCTATTGACCCTCAAGGTGAGTCTTTGCTCTAATGGTCAGCATGTTTATGTAATTCCGCTATTGTTTAACTGAACATTTGTTGTGTTTTCAGCCGAGAAGTCCACATTTGTGGACCAGATAAGGAGGGAGCCAGGCAAGCGCCATAGGGGCTCTAGCTCCGGGGACAAGCATAGGTCCAAGAAGAGGGCCCGTCCTTCCAGGTCTCGCTCAAGGGAGCTTAGGAAAGACAATGTTGGCTGCCACTCTTCTGCTTCAAAGAGGGAGGAAGCGGAAATGCTGGCCGTAACCGATAAGCCCTCCCTGCCGGAGGGGGGCAAGATAGCAGAGGAAGCCATTGGAGGAGCTCGGAAAGAGCCATCGAGGTTTCCCCCCTCCAAATAGTGGTCATATCAGAAGATGCCGAGGAGATGTCACCGGTCCGTCCGGTGATCCTCCCGCCAGATGTTCTTCAGTTACCAGCGGTGGAGAGTCCACTGCGTATGGAAGAGGCCCCTACTCAGGTGGAGGGGTCAGAAGAGGCAGCAGCGGCTGCTGAAGCTCAAGTGGAGCCACCTGTTGAGAGGTTGGTGGAGGTCGAAGTGCCTCCTATTGAGGGTCTTCCTGTTATAGTACCAGAGGATGCCGTGAGGGAGATTGAAGTCCAATGGATTTTGCCAGAGATAGGGCGATAGTTGAAGAGGAAGAGGAAGAGGAGGAAGAATCGCTGGACGAAGGGGCTTAGGCCGAGGCTCCCTTAGCTGGAGCTGAAGCATCCGAGGCCCTGCAGGCCAGAGTCTTGATAGAGGAAGCCAAGCGAATGGTGGTTCCTCGGGCCGAAGCCCCTTAGGTCGGCTCTTCGGCCATGAGTTCTCTCGTCCACAGCTCATAGGTGGATGACATGCTTACTGCCTTGATGAGGTCTGTTTTGTGCTCGAGGGAAGTTGGCGGACAAGCCTACGGCCAAGGATATCATCGATGCGGCTTTTGGTCGGCTTGGGGCACCGAAGGATATTTTCCTTCTCCCCAAAATTAGTAATGCTACTCTTATGAGGATCGCTTCGAGCTATGCCTCTCGGGTAAGCTATTGTACCGAGGCTATAACTCCTGATGAGCCGGTTTGGCCGTAGTTACTTACTTGTATTTTTCTTGCAGAATGCTTTGATTATAAGGGCACTGAATTGTCACTTAAATTTGGCCACTGGGGCTTGCGCTCAGGTCAGGAAGGAGATGGCCGACCTTTGGGTGAGGGTGGATTCAACCAGCCAGCTTTCCAGGGCCTTGGCGTCCACTAAGGCAGACTTTGAGAGGGTGAGTGAGTCTTACCGACTTGCAGCCGAGAGGGCCTCTCGGCTTGAGGCTCAAGTCAGAGAGCTCCAGAGTTTCTGCGAACAATCGGACAAGGCTTGCCTGGAGTTATCCTAGATTAAGGCTAAGCATGCCGATGAAGTTAAGGCCATGCAACAGTATTTTGAAAAAAGATGGGACCAGCTGAAGGCTAGTCATGCTGAGGAGAAAAATAATTGGGGCAGGAGGCTCAAGAAGGAGCAGCGCAAGTGCCGACAGCAGCTGGATCAGCTTGTCGATTTGAATAAGGAATTTGCCGATATGGAGAATCGGCTGAAGTGGCTACATGAGTAGATTGCTAGGCTCACCGATGATCTCGATCGATCTCGGTGAGAAGTCAGGGACAAGCAGTCCCGAATTAATGACCTCAAGGAGGGTCTTCAACAAAATAAATTGGCCAAGTTGAAGGCCTTGGAAAAGGTTCAGGAGCTGAGTGATAAAATAGCTCGGTGGGAGGAAGAGGTATAATGTCTTCCTATTTATTTGCTTCCGGTGCTTTTCTTTTGTTCGTGGGCTCAAACGCCCCGATGTTTTGCAGATGGGCAGAATTGGACTCGAGGCGTAGGAGCAATTTAAGGCTCTAAGGGCGGAGTTGTCCGTGAGTCGCCAGATGAATTTTGATCTTGTGGGCCAGTTAACTAAAGCCAGCAACCGAATCGCTTCGACTGTGGAGGAGTACAAGAGTTCTACCCAATTTTTCAAGGAGCGTAGAGAGGCTTGTGCCGATGCATTTCGATTCGACGAGGAGGAAACTCGAGCGAAGATCTCTTGGGCGCATCCCGAGTGGGATTTATTCTTTTTGGATGCCGAACGTTTTGATGCTTGTACCCTAGGGGCTGAAGAAGCCGAGTATGAGGATATTTCGGACGTCGATCTTGACGCTATCCTGGGCCCTAATGAGGTCGTGGCTTCGAAGAATGCCCTCAGTCTACTACCGAGGAACCCAAGATTCCTCTTCCTACAACATTTGAGGTAGGTGAAGCGAGTCAAGCCCTTCCGAACGTTATCAAAGAGGTTCTCGGGATGGACCCGGACCCTGATTTTTAACGGTCGTTTATGTATTTTTGCTTTTTCAACCTGTAATATGATCAAAACTTAATGAATGAGTCTTCTTATTTCCCTTTGTCTTATCGCTTTGGTCGTTACTTTTCTGAATGACCTTTTTGTCGGGAGTTCCCTTGGTGGTAAACAAATCGTACGCGAAGTGCGTTTTAAGGTTGGATAGCCCTTGGGGGTTCGAAGATTCTGCTTAGTTGAAGCCAGATTAGCTGGTTTTGCTGACACATGAGATTGTTCGGTTTTCCTGCGGAACGCAATTCCGACTTTGCCTTAGTTAGGACCGAGGTTAGGTGCGCACAAACTTACTCGGTTTTGCTAAGGCACGAAATGGCTCAGTGCGAGAGAGCCAAGAATGGCTCGAATACCTCGGCTGGGGCTGTGGTTAGATAGTTCGGTTTGTCCAAAGCAAAAGGTTGGTACGTTTTCTACCGAGGCATACGAAATGGCTTTTCTAAATGATGCTCTATTTCTTCTTAAGGCATTTATCCCGTTGGCTTTTTCCGATGCGGGTCTTTTTAACGTATGCGATAAGTATTCGATTGCCATTGGATGGCGTCATTTTTGAAAGGGGATTTCCCAGGTCTGCCCATATCTTAAGGACCTACGACCAATTTCCTGCATTTAAGACTCTTGATTCAAGATCAGAAGGAAATCTTTTGTCTCTCGTCATGGCCCGGGAGGCACGTCCGGCGCGCTTTGGAAAGTGTCACTTTCTTCTGCCCTACCACATGGCTGCGTGGCGAGGGTGTTTCAAATTCGGGGCTCCCTTTTTTAATGACTGCCCTCGGCATGCTTGCCTATAAAATGGGGAGAGCAGGCCGTGTTAGGCTATCTCCCAAGATCTTCTCTTTCTGTGAGTCGTAAGGGCTTTCATGACATTTGTTTCATCGAGGATGGGGAGATTGAGCTACCCTTTTGAAAGCTGGTTCACCCCGGACAACTGGGGCGATGGAGAAGCTGCTAAAGAGCAGGCAGTCCTCAAGGAAGGAATTCTCGGAGATCATATGGAGAGCGCACGTGATGCCCACAGAGGTCATATGGGGAGCGCACGTATGCGCTTCCTGTGTGTCCTTTGCCACTTGCCATGGGGATCACAGGAAATGCAAAGCATACGTATCTCCCATGGCTGACATGAATTTCGCCTTCTCCCTCAGTTAATTCCTCAGTTCATCCGCTTGAGGAATCTTTTTCCATGTGAAGAGGGAGGAGGGATGTGTGGGTCTGCTGGTTCCCTGCCTATGTTGTTGTGCAGTGGCTAGCATACCAGCATCCCACTTGGGGGGATGTTTCATTAGCATAAGCATCCACGGGTCTTTGACCTGGTTATGATCCCTCAACGTACTCATCCGAGGGATCCGTGGGTGGCCTACTTTGTTCTTTGGCATTAACCAGTGACTCAACAGAGCTTGTCTGGTTTCTCTGATTTATGAGGTCGGATGTAAAGACATCGTTATCGACCGAAGCTGCTCAGCCAAGCTTTTATCTTATTTGTATTTTCTGTGCTATGATGCACTTGTAGTGCCTCTCAAGAGGTTGTAATTTTTTCATTAATAAAGAAAGTTTCTACTCTTTCTTCTTTTGACATCTGTTTCTTTTTCCGATGTAATTGTGTCGAGAGTTGCTACTCTCATTTTATGCTTTTCGGTCCGTAGCATAATCCATAAGTTCAGCAGTGCTTTTGCTACTTTATTTTTGTTAACATGTCATTCAGTCCTCTATGGAGGAAGTGTTTATCTCTTTTTAGGTTAGAGAAAGGCCTAGGCGGCCTTGTGAGCTCATGCAGTAAACATGATCCTATTTAAGGGATGAAATGTGTATTTCTTTGAAAAAAATAACTTGCATAATCTTGCTGGTAAGCGAAGAAAGGTTACTTACCTCTGCCGAAGCATGATAAGTTGTCTTAGTCGCGTCAGAGTGTTTGAGAAATTACTCGACTAGGCCGAGGCTTCCAGAAATATATTACTTGGTTTGTCCGAGGCTTTGGAGATATATAACTCGGTTTGTCTGAGGCTTCAGAGATATATTACTCGGTTTGGCCGAGGCTTCAAGATTATATTTTACTTGGCGCTGCCAAGGTACGGAGATTATCATTCGGCTTGGCCGAGGCTTCAGGAATATATTACTTGGTTTGTCCAAGGCTTCCAAAAATATATTACTCGGTTTGGCTGAGGCTTCAAGAATATATTTTACTTGGCGCTGCCAAGGTACGGAGACCGTCACTCGGCTTGGCCGAGGCTTCAGGAATATATCACTTGGTTTGGCCGAGGCTTCAAGATTATATTTTACTTGGCGCTGCAAAGGTACGAAGACCGTTACTCAGCTTGGCCAAGGCTTCAGGAATATATCACTCGGTTTGGCCGAGGCTTCAGGATTATATTTTACTTGGTGCTACCAAGGTACGGAGATCGTTACTCGGCTTGGCCGAGGCTTTAGGAATATATCACTCAGTTTGACCGAGGCTTCAAGATTATATTTTACTTGGTGCTGCCAAGGTATGGAGACCGTCATTCGGCTTGGCCGAGGCTTCAAGATTATATTTTACTTGGCGCTGCCAAGGTACGGAGACCATTACTCGGTTTGGCCAAGGCTTCAGGAATATATCACTCAGTTTGGTAGAGGCTTCAAGATTATATTTTACTTAGCACTGCTAAGGTACGAAGACCATCATTCGGCTTGAACGAGGCTTCAAGATTATATTTTACTTGGCGCTGTAAAGGTACGGAGATCGCTCGGCCCGGTCGATGATTTTATGACCTGCTTCTCGTTGCAACTTTCAAGGAGAGTTATAAGAATTTTGCAAGCCTTTGAGAATTAAATTTAATTCAATGAACAAAAATGAGTTTAGTAAGAGCGTACTTTCATTGATGGTATGCGCAGAGATTATCCGAGTTCCACATCCGAGGAATAGATTTTCCATCTAAATCTTGGAGTTTGTAGATGCCGGGTCTGATTACTTCCGTCACTTGATAGGGACCTTCCCAATTTGGGGACAATTTTCCTTGCTCCAGTGGCTTCGAGACGGACATCTTCCAAAGTACCAGATCGTGGGGAGGAAAAACTTCCTTAGACTCTGGTGGAGTGATAACGAGCTACTCTTTGTTGGTAGGCGGCCATCCGGATTCGAGCCTTCTTCCTGACTTCTTTTATCAGGTCAAGATTAGTTCAGAGCTGCTTGTCATTGGATTCTTTTGAATATCCCTCCACACGAGGGGAGGGGAGTTCGACTTCCACAGGGATTACAGCTTCTGTGCTGAAAGCCATCTTGAATGGGGTCTGCCCTGTAGGTACTCTCTTGGTAGTCCGATATTCCCACAATACGTGGTGAAGCTCCTCGACCCATCGGCCTCGCGCCTGGTTGAGCCGAGCTTTGATTCCCTGCAGAAGAGTTTAGTTGGTTACCTCGGCTTCTCCATTAGTTTAAGGATGTCCATCCGATGTCAGGCGATGGAGAATGCCATGGTCCTCGTAGAACTCTCGAAACTTAAGGTTGTCGAACTGCTTTCCGTTGTTAGTGATGATAGTGTGGGGAAGACCGAAGCGGCAGATGATGGATCTTCACACGAAGTCTTTAGCACGGGCTTCGGTTATCTGGGTGACTGCTTTGGCTTCAACCCATTCAGTAAAATAATCAATTGCAACAAATAAGAACTTCCTTTGCCCTGTTGCGAGGGGGAAAGGGCCAAGAATATCCATCCCCCACTTGGCGAAGGGCCAGGGGGACGATATGGAAGTTAGGTACACCGAAGGGAGCCTTTGAACATTCGAATGCCTCTGGCATGAATCATAAGTTCGAACAAGGTCATCAGCATCTTTTTGCATCGTCGGCCAATAATACCATTAACGCAGCACTTTGTGGCATAGGGCCCTACCACCAAGGTGATTGCCACAAATGCCTTTGTGGACCTCCCGAAGAGCATATTCGGCCTCTGTTGGTCGGAGGCATTTAAGCAGCGGCATTGAGAAGGACCGCTTATACAGCCGATCATCAATCAGAACATAATGAGATAATTGCAATTTCAACTTCCTTGCTTCCTTTCTATCTGTGGGAAGCAACCCTTCTTTGAGGTACTGGTGCAGGGGGTCCATTCAGGATGGTTCGGTGTCAACCTGCATCATCTGATCAACATCAGCAATGCTGGGCTTCTCCAGGACCTCCAAGTGGAATTTTCACTCGAGATTCATTGACTCCATAGTTGCCAGGTGGGACAAAGGTCGGCGTGGGTGTTTTCAGTCCTTGGGATCTGGATAATTTTGAATTAATCAAAATAGGAGGATAGATCGCGCACCTTTTGGAGGTACCGAATCATATTCGACTCTCGAGCCTCGAATTCTCCTTGCACCTAGCCAGCCACCAATTGGGAGTCGGTGTAGGCAATCGGTTTCTTGACTTTAAGCTCATGGGCGATTCGGAGTCCGGAGAGCAAGGCTTCATACTCTGCTTCATTGTTTGAAGCCGGAAAGGAGAAGCGGATACCATATTCGAAAGTCGCACCTTCCGGACTTGTGAGGACTAGGCCATCGCTAGAACCGCTCGCGCTGGAGGATCCATCGACATGAAGCAACCATGGGGCGTTGGGCTTTGGTTGTCCGGGGGTATCCGAAACAGAGCCATCTTCGTGTATAGTGCGTTCAAGGAGGAAGTCCGCCAGGACCTGGGCTTTAATGGCTGGACAAGGTTGATACTGAATGTCGTGCTCACTCAACTCGACAGCCCATTTGGTCATTCTCTCCGATGCTTCTAGGCGATGGATAATTGCTTTGAGGGGTTGGTCAGACAGGACGATGACAACGTGCGCTTGGAAGTATGGCCGTAACTTTCAGACCGATGTTACCAGAGCTAGGACCATCTTCTTGACTTGAGTGTACCTTATTTCAACGTCTTTAAGTAGTTTGCTAACATAATAGATAGGTCTTTGAACCTTGTTCTCCTCTCTAATTAACACCGAGCCAACAGCGTCTTTAGAGATCGCCAGGTATAGATTCAGCACTTCCCCTGGCTTTGGGCTACTGAGGAGAGGTGGTAAGCCAAGGTATTTCTTAAGGTCTTCGAAGGACTTTTGGCAATCTGGGGTCCACTGAAAGTTTTTGGCCGACCGAAGCACTTTGAAGAAGGGAAGGCATTTCTTGGCCGACCGAGTAATGAAGCGGCTAAAGGCTGCTACTCTCCCAGTAGATGCTGCACGTCCTTGACTAACCCAGGCGGGGCCATTTGTTGCAGGGCTTGGATCTTTTGAGGGTTCGCCTCGATGCCTCACTGTGAAACCATAAAGCCGAGGAATTGTCCAGAATTGACCCCGAAGGTGCACTTGGTGGGATTGAGCTTCATCAGATACTTTCGAAGTGTAGCGAAGCTCTTCGCAAGGTCCTCGATGTGCTGGGAAGCCTCCTTGCTTTTTACCAGCATAGCATCAACATACACCTCTATGTTTCGACTAATTTGATCCTTGAAGACTTTGTTGACCAGCCTTTGGTAGGTGGCACCTGCATTTTTCAAACCAAAGGGCATAACTCGATAGCAATAGATACCTCAGTCGGTGACGAATGCGGTTTTCTCCTCATCTTCGGGCACCATTCGGATTTGGTTGTAGCCCGAATAAGCATCCATAAAAGTTAGCATCTGATGGCCTGAAGTTGAATTCACGAGCTGGTCAATCCGCGGAAGAGGGAAGCTATCTTTTGGGCAGGCCTTATTGAGGTCAGTGAAGTCGATGCAGATCCTCCATTTGCCATTCGACTTCTTCACCATGACCACGTTCGCCAGCCAGTCGGGGTAATTAACCTTCTGGATAAACTTGGCTTTGATGAGCTTATCCACCTCTTCTTCGATGGCCTTTTGATGCTCGGGGTCAAACCTCCTTTTCTTCTGCTTAATGGGTCTGAACGTCTCGTCCATGCTGAGGTGGTGGACCAAGACGTCTGGGTTGATTCCGAGCATATCCGATGCAGACCAAGCGAAAACATCAGCATTCCTCCGAAGGAAGTTGATCAATTCTTGTCGAAGCTTTCCTTCCAGCTGTGACCCAACTTTTATAGTTCGGTCGGGCCGAGCCTCATCAAGTGGCACCTCCTCTAGTTCTTCGGCCGGCTCTCCTCGTTGCTCGGTGAGATCTTTCCGAGCATCCAGCTCGTCCACCTCGGGCTTTCTGAATTGAAGGTCGGCGATAAAGCAATGCCGAGCTATGATCTGACTTCCTCGGATAACCCCCACTCCCCATTCGGTGGGGAACTTCATGGTGAGATGGGGAATGGAAATGATAGCTTTAAGAGATATCTGCCCCGGTCTGCCAAGGATGGAATTGTAGGGAGACCTGAGCTTGGTCACGAGGAACTCCATGAGCGCGATAGCCACGCGGGGCTAGGTGCCGGCTCGGACTGATAGAGTGATGACTCCTTCAGGGATTATGGAGTCACCTGTGAAGCCCACTAGGGTGGACTCCACCGATCGAAGGCTTTCTTCCCGGAATTTTAACCTCACAAAGGCATCGAAATACAAAACGTTAACAGAGCTTCCACTATCAACTAAAATTCGGTGTACATCATAATTATTCATATTTAAAGATACAACCAGAGCATCGTCGTGGGGGTACTGTACCTCCCCAAGGTCTTCATCAGAGAAACTGAGCTCATCGATTCAAGCTTTCTTTGGCGAGCTTTCCTCCTCGCCCGGCCAGGAAGATGAGGATCTGGCCACAGTTATCACATTGACATTGGCGAGGACCGGGGGATTTGGTGAAGGAAGGTGGCGAGGCTCGGGTTGGCGATTCTTTTCATTATTCATCTCAAGGGGGCCCCTAAACTAGTCCAGTCTGCCCCGCCAGATCAACCGCTCGATCTCATTATTTAACTGCCAACAGTCTTCAGTATCATGCCCGTGGTCCCGATGAAAACGACAATACTTGGTAGGGTCCCTCCGAGTTGCATTGCCTTGGAAAGGGGGAGGCCAAGGAATTTGCCGCTCAATCTCCATCAGGATCTGTGCTCTTGGTGCGGTAAGGGGAGTATAGCGGTCGAACCTTCGGGCTGAACTTTGAGTTTGGTCTCGAGACGATGGTGGAGGAGCTCTGTGGTGGCGAGGCAGGCTAGTGCGGCAGTGGGCCCGCTGCTTGTCCGAGCCCTTTGCCTCTTTTTTCCTTCAGCTGTTCGGCTCGAGATGATCTTCTCGATTCCTTAACCCTAGCATACTTGTTCGCCCAGAACATCATATCCGAGAGGTTCTTGGGGTAGTTAACCTCCAAAGCTAGGTAGAAGTCTCCCTCCTTGGACACTCCTCCGGCCAGGATGGACATGGCCACCTCATGGTTGAGATGGTCGACTTCTAAGAGGGCCGTGTTGAAGTGACCGAGGTAATTCTTCAATGATTCCCCCTCTCTCTGCTTGACCTCGGAGAGGGAATCAGATCTCCATCGCTGGCGATGGCTACTGACGAACTGGCTGATGAGCAGATAGCTCAGCTCGTCAGAAGAATCAATGGAACATGGCTTCAAGATGTTGACCCAGGTTCGAGCAGATCTTCTTAAGGTGGAGGGAAAGGCTCTGCATAGGAACGCATCTGATGCCCCGTAGAACATCATGATGGATCTGAAGCTGCTGAGATGATCATCGGGATCAGTGGATCCATGGTACGGCTCGATAGTAGGGAGCTTGACATAAGGGGGAATCACTTTCCTCATGATCCTCTCAGAGAAGGGGATGCACTGCTCCGCTTTCGGTTGAGGCGGAGGGGCTTGCCTGGTGGCATCTAACTTCCGATGCCATTCTTGCCGCATCTCCTGCATCTGCTTCCTGATCCGCTCATCCAGAGTGGTAGGAGAGATCGGGCGATGGGAAGGCAACAGCGGTGTCGAGTTCTGGGAAGACATTGGGGAAGGGGAGCGAACCCGCCTAGATCTGAGTGGGCTCCTCCCTCCAGCTCGCTGCGGCGCTGGTTATGCATTTGCGTGTTGGCGATGATAATCCGCTTCTTCCGGCGGATTGGAGGAAGAAATTACTGTCGAAGCAGGGGTAGCGGCCTTTTCGTGAAGCTGAGGAGCAGGAACGATAGGGCCAGGGGTCGCTTGGAGCCCCTGGACCAACTGGGTCAATGCCTGGACCAGAGTGGCGAACTGGTCTAACGTTACCACTATTGCTGGCGGCGAAGGAGTTTCAGCTGGTGGTGGTGGTGGAGGCGCCGCACCGCTAATCGGATCAGGCCTTTGAGAGGCGGCCTAGTCTTGAGCTTCAGATGTAGCTCTCTTCCGATTGGCCATTAGAGGATGCTTTTCTATGGTTCTTGAGTCTTGTCTCCTGGATCACAAGTTTATGGGACTTGAGGCCCTTTCTCTAGCGCCAATCTGTTGCTGCGGAAATCCGTTCTCTGATTCGGATGCGCTTTCGGCTCCTGGTCTAGACGTCGATCTCGTCGCATCGGGGTGGAACCTGCAAGACAGTCCGCACGCAGAGGGTGCTGTGGGGGTTGCCCTCTGCGGAGGACCCTCCGATGCCCAAGTCAGTAAAAATTTACAGCAAGCAGATGTGAGGAGAAGACTCTCACAGAGGAGTTCCTCCTTTGGCGGGTGTTCTCTCTCGAGAGCTCTGAGCTCATGGGGAGCTTCAAGGGAGCTTCAATGGAGTATCAGAGCTAGTGAATGAGTATGAGTTACTGTATAAAAGTATGTGTAAGAATTGCGTACCAGATTGGCCTCTCTGAGAGGTTGGAGGGCTGTGGTATTTATAGGCGATCACCTGATTTCTTGGACGTGCTCTGGATGAGATATGAAAACTGTTAGGATTCAAGACGGACTCGAGTCAAGTTTGTTACAAGGCCGGTAGGGTCCATATCTTGTCAGTTAGAGAATCAACGGCTAGGAGAGATAGTTGATGCCTTGAGATTCAGTGCTCACATAGACCTAGGCCACTCTTGCGAGTCCTAGGCCACTTCTGGGCATGATTCATCGCTTGGAATCTTATTCAGTTATAGTGAATTCGAACTCTCCTGCGTCGGATTCTGCAGAGGTATTTTGAATGCCGTGGTTCGGCAAGAATGATGAGTAACATGGTTTTTCGAGGTATAGAATGGATCGACTCGAATGGTCGAGGTATGAGGATAGCTCGGGTTACCGAGGAATGACTCTGCTCAGATGGCCGAGGTAAGAGGATAACTCGGGTTACCGAGGAATAGCTCGGCTCAGATGGCCGAGGTATAAGGATGGTTCGGGTTATCGGGACGACTCAACTTTGTCATAGGTGATTCGGCTTCGTCGCTTGGATGTTATGCCAACTAGCTGGTAGCGTTTTTGGATTGAGCATGACCCAATTGTTGATATGGATAATCAATAATACAATAACGATTTTATCTCTCATAAGAATTAATTATAAATTGGATCAGATTAAATTCAAATATTTCAAGTTTGAATTGAATAAAGATGAGTTTAAATACTACTGTAAACCAAGTTTAACGGATCAAATTTGAATTGAATCCGGCCTAAATTGCATCCCATCGAGCAAGCTAGTTTTGTCTTGGAACGCAGAAGACTTTGATTCAACGGTTGTGGCCTCCAATTTTTATTACGGACGGTTGGAGACGTGGTTGAGAAAACGTTATCATATTCGTCAACGTCGCACCAACCATACGCACATCAAACCCGCATGGTCAATAACACGTCACCAGTTTAATTATAAATAAATATATATATATATATATATATATATATTCAATAACATCAAACCCGAACATCAAACCCCGACGCCCAAACGGTTGCCCAGTTGTCCAAAAGGTTAATCCTTTCTTTCCTTTTCTGTACCAACCAACGTATATGTATATCTTCCTCTTCACCAATGGCTAAAGCCACGGCCCCTGAGCACGCGAGCCGCGCTCTGCTCTTCCCTTTTCTGCCATGGATCCCGACAAAGAAATCCATCACGAGTTCTTCTCCATCATTCGCCTTTACAGGAGCGGCCGCTTCGAACGCCTCACGGCACCGACGCCGTCCCCGCCTCCGTCGACCCCGCCACCGGCGTCACCTCCAAGACGTCACCATCGACCCCTCCACCGGCGTCTCCGCTCGTCTCTACCTTCCCGCCAACACAAAGGCGAAGAGGAAGCTCCCCATCCTCGTCTTCTTCCACGGCGGCGGCTTCTGTGTCCAGTCCGCCTTCTCCCCCACCTACGCCCAGTTCCTCAACTCCCTGGCCGCCCAAGCGAACCTACTTCTCGTCTCCGTCGATTACCGGCTCGCGCCCGAGCACCCGGTCCCCATCCCGCACGACGACTCTTGGTCTGCGCTCCGGTGGGTGGCCTCCCATGCAGCCGGCGCCGGGGGGGATGCGTGGCTGGCCGAGCATGGCGATTTCAACCGCGTGTTCCTGGCCGGCGACAGCGCCGGGGGCAACATCACGCACCACATGGCGCTGCGCGCCGGGACGGAGGGGCTGGACCCGGGGATAAGGATGGAAGGGGTGATATTGTTCCATCCGTACTTCTGGGGGAAGGAACCGGTAGGATCGGAGCCGCCGATTCCGGAGTACAGGAGGGACCAGGAGGTGTTTTGGGGGTGGATGTGCCCCGGGGCGGAGAGGGGGCTCGACGATCCGCTGATAAATCCGTTTGCCGATGGAGCGCCGGGGCTGGAGGGGCTGGCAGGGGAGAGGATGCTGGTGTGCGTGGCGAAGGAGGACGTGCTGATGGAGAGGGGAAGGGCGTACTACGAGAGGCTGAAGGGGAGCGGTTGGAGAGGGCGGACGGAACTGCTGGTGTCGGAGGGGGAGGATCATGTGTTTTTTCTATCCAAGCCTGACTGCCCGAAAGCTTTGGAATTCATGGAGCGCGTGGCGAAATTTATCGATGGCAAGGATTAGCGCCAATGAAGTTGTTCGTGTGGAAGGATGTGTAGTTTTTTCTTATTCCCATCGATCTTGCACTATGTTTTATGTCTCGGTTGGTAACTTGGTCATTAGGTTGCTGCGTCTTAGTTTGCTGCTCCGAACCCGAGACTTGTGTAATTGGACAAAAGCGTTTACTTTTTTATTTTTCTCCTATGTTTGAATGAATAAGTTGTATGCATATTAAAAATCAAATAGATTTTGGAATGCTGTATTAAATGGCTGTCAGTCAATTATTATTATAAACAAAAAATGTCACCTACTCCCCATCATCCAAAGAGTTTTTCCAAAAAAAATTGTATAAAATAAAATATGTGAAGAAAAAAAGTTTAACTAAATAGAATAAATGCAGCATGCAATTTTGTGGGATTAGATTTTTCCTTTTTTCCTTGGATCTACAAGGGAGCGAAGGGGAAATACTGGATTCGTTGTTGCTTATGAGAAGGAAAAAAAAAAAAAAAAAAAAAGTCATTCTCTTCTCTGTGTGCTCTGCCTTTCCTCTAGCCTATCATAAACGCCTGTTTACAGCCAAGATTTACATAATGCCTCGACCAACAACAAGTGGGTGATAACGTGATATCAACCATGTTTCAGTCGATTTCTTGTGTATGACACTTAGAGATATTTCACCTCTTATTTTTAGAGAGATATTATCTTTTTTTTTTTTTATACAAGAAGTCACATAAATCTGACACAAAAATTTAAAAAATCAAAAAAAATATGTATGAAGAAAAAATAAAATTTTATGTTCAAGTCCAATCAATAAAATGCTATGCAACATAGAAGATAACCAAGTCCACTGTAGAGAGAGATATTACTTCACCACTTGTTCCTGGTATAAAAGATAATTTTGGATGATTTATTGCTGGAATCCGAATCAACCATCCAAGAAAGGTTACTGGAGCCAGCTGGGGTTATTCCGATAAAAAAAAAAATCCACGGAAGACCACCAAGTAGAGAGTTTCACAAATGTGATAACAATCAAAGAAAGTAGTTATTGCAGGAGAAAAACTACATTTCTGCATGATAAAAAGAGGGAAGAGTTCATTTGAGGCTCTCATGAGTTGCACAAGACCACACCAATATGGCCTTAGCCATTTGTCTTAATTTAGAATCAAGCCTATAGAACCAAAGACCTCCCCCAATCTGCAGCATTTCCTGCCATCTTCAATCATTGCATCTTGCTTTTTTCCTCGATTACATAAATTAGATATATCATAAGAATCTAGATGGAACATAAGTTGTTCTGTTCCTTCTGGAAATAAGATATTTTCATTCCGCTTTATTGAAAGGAAAAAATTTCTAGTGCTCCCATCAATCTAGAGAATAGAATGGATGCTTTGCAGAACTCACTCCTATTATTTTTCTCGAGCTTTCGTGCAATTATAGTCATTGTTACTCCTAAAATTTGCTTGTGGCATTACAACAATATCATCATAACTCAAAAGCCAATCTACTTGAGATTCATTTTCAAGGATGGAACTTTGCTCAAGTAGAAAAATCATGTATTCTGCGATGCAGACCTAGCAGAACACAACAGCGTTTGGCATGGTCCGAACTATGTTTGATGATATCAAATTTGAGACATGCTCTTCAAAATGCTTCTTTGCACTTTGTCTTCACACATTTGCAATCGCTTGCCTCGCCTCTTTGTGGCTTCCTCCCGAACTATTTTGTTATAATCGAGGGTTAAATTTAGCCTAGCTTCCTTCTGAACTATTTTGTTATACCTGATGGTTAAATTCAGTATTCTTCGTAGAGTGCTCATCCGTCTTGGAATGGGTATCAAATTGCCATGAAGTCAATCCATCAATCTGTTTCTTTTTGTGAGCTTGAGTAACATCTTTTATTCAAGGTTATTTTCTGCGATAATTTATGGCTATAAAGTAGTAATGGCAATTCAATTCATGGATTAGAGCCTGAATAGATGACTTGTTGAGATGCCCAACATTGAAGCAAGTCTGGTGAGGTTCTTAGCCTAGCATCATAGTTTGAGAATTGATCAGGCTAAAAGAATCAATGACCACTTTTCCTAACATTCTGGACTAAATCTGCGACAACAGTAACTGCTCTTCGATTCGAGATAGCGGTAGAGATAGTGGTGACGGTAATGATAGATTATGGAGGAAGGTAGTAGTAGTAGTAGATGGTGCAAGTATAGTGATAATGGTAGACGATGATGGATGAAGTTGATGGTGGATGGTGCATATATATGATGAAGGTATGGTGATAATGGTGGTAGTTGTGGCGCTCATGGTAGATGATAGAGGCGTGATGGTGTTGGTAGATGGTGGTATGGTAGTAGTGGTGATCAATATAAAGGATATTGATGGAGGTATGAAGGCGATAGTAGCAATAGATGATGGAGATATAATGGTGGTGGTGAAGGATGGTCAGTGTAATAAAAATATTTGGTAGCAGTAGTAGTGGAGCATTGTAAAGGGGGTGATGATGGTATCAGTATAGTGGTGATGGTTATGATATTGTTGGTAGATGATGGAGGTATGACGGTGATGATAGTAGTAGAGGAAATGATGATAATTATATATAGGAGCAGTGGTGGTGGTAATAAAGGGTATTTGGTTTAGAGGTTTGATGGATGATATAAAATATGAAAAAAATATTATTCTATTTTGAAGAAAAAATAATGAAAAATAATTCAAAAGATGTTTTTGAGACGCAATAATATTTAAGAAACAAAAAATATAATTTTCTAGTTTATATTTAGAAGAATATTAGATTTGAATATAAAATTTTGTATTGTATTCTTTGTAAATTTTTTTTCAAAAATGCTTTGAATATTTTGCAGGTAAATATGCCTTGACTTTTTAAGAGCAATAGCTTTTCTACCAAAGTAATAGAATATATTGATTTCATGATGATCGATCAATTTGTAAGAGTTAACAATGTATGTGCCATACTTACAAGGTTTTCATACTTAAAAATTCATATGATGAAGATAAGTACATAGAAGACTCTAAAGCTACTTGTAAATGAATTTTCTACCACTCTTTCATGCCTTATTCTCAAAGAGGTAGGCTTATGTATATTAAAGTCGAGCCAATTGCTAGGGGCGGCCAAAGGTTTACGAATATAACAACATGTTGCTGCACAACTTTTGCTTTACAACTTAATTGTTACGACTCCTTTACCCATCCCTAGCTGATACCTCTTGAATGATAGAGGCAGTGTCTTTTTACACCCTGGTAAGCATCTTAGGTTATCTTCTACAACCATCGCATGCATACTAATGCCATATTCCACCATTAGTTGCTTTAAGCCTATGCCGTTACGATTGCACTTTGCACAGGTTTGAATCTTAAGAAGTCTTTGCACCATCTAATTCCATCAGTGGAAAGCTTCAACATATCACAGTTCAATCCACCATCAGACTCGAGCCAATCTATAGTTGTGAAATTTATATAAATAGCTACAACATTGCCATTACATCTTTGCAGGTGAAATTTATATAAATGCTGGAAGTGGGTGAGCCGGTTTAGGCCAATCCTTGCTCATGCCCATGCCCAGCTCCATTTTTTTTTTTTTCTTTTTTTGAATTGTGGACTGGGTTAAGGCCCAAAACTTTTTACCAAACTTAGGCCCAAGCCCAACCTGAGTCCAGGTCCATATTGAGCCCGAAACCCATTGGGCCGATTCAAATTAGCCCATTTGGATCAAAATTAAAGCATTTTGCATACCAGGGCCCTTGCTCCTAGCATGAGGCAATCCAAAACCATATTAAGAACGCAAGGGATTTATTGATCCAAGAGATTTTTAGTGGAAAGCAGGTTTATCTACTAAAACTATAATTGGTCTCTTGTGGCAACCGTCTAATAAAAACTACTTTTAAGCCAAGATTTAACTGTGAATCCCATATTTCTAGGCGTATGTAATGGTTTCTTGGAGGTCCGGCAACTTATACTCCAGCCCATCTGGAACTGGCAGTCTGGCAACTCCAACTGGTGTGTTCCCTAGGAGACACTGTATCTCCCATGGACTCGCCGACCTGACCGAAAGGCATAGGGATCCCTCCCTGAGTGACTGTCAGCAGAACATCGCAGTTTTCTGCAGAGTTATTGTATTAAATATGCTATCCAATTGTTACCAACTGCCATATAGTATCTCTGGTCCAGAGGGCTAGCGCAATTGAGGTTCTTTCTTCAATTCTGTGATCCAGAGAGCTAGCAGTTGAGGTTCTTTCTTCAATCAGCAATCATGGGTATATTTTATGCTTCACTTTACTTCAGTATACCCATATTTCGTAAGGTAGTAATTAATGCAGGAGTTCCTATGCTACACCCTACCTGATTATCATTAGTTAATAGAGTACGGCTTCATTGAATTAGAATCAACCTGAGAAAATATTCTATGCTACAATTAGATTTCTGAATGAGTATTTTGTAAATAATTGGCATCGAATTATTAATAATTATACTATATTTAAAAATTATTCCTGCTTAATCAAAATTTATATTACCATTAAATTAAAAACTATTTAAAATATAGGCTATATATATATATTGATCATACCTATGCCATATGTAGCCATGCCATAAGCCTATAGCATGAGCTAGGAGCATGATAAGATCTCTCTTATTAAGAAGAATTTTGTGTACCATGTATGGTGCAAGTTACGTGCACCGCATGCGGTGATTGATCATGTACATATGCAGCTATGGTGTCGAAAATAATTTTATTCTTTTGCGCACTGTACATGCAGTCCATATTCGTACGATCAATCAGCATGCGTGGTGTATATGCTCTCTCATCGTGGACAGTGCAGGAGGGCATAAAGCCTTCCTTGATCCAAGGTATTTTGTTGGACTCATTCTTGAACTTTTGTGGATAATCATCATAATCATTATTTTCAGTGTTTCAACATTAAATGCACAAGAATTTTGGTGTTGTGTGGAAAGCAGGTTGCCCATCAAATTTATAATAGGTCTCTTATGCCAACCATCCAATAAAAACTACTTTAACCTTGGTGGGAAGCACATTAGACTGCGAATCCCATATTTCTTGGTGCATGTAATAAATATTGTGTTAGAGGTCAGGGGACGCTTGCTCCAACCCATCAAAGGAAAGAGAGAGAGAGAAAAAAAAAAAACCGATCCTTCTTGAGATCTTTTAGGTCTAACAGGACAGCTTTAATTGCAACCAGAAAAGAATGATGCCAAAAGCTTAAGAATCATTACATTTCGGTGGAGCAAATGCAATGAGGATCTAAGGGTGATTGATGCATTAGAGCAGTCCTAATTCATCACAACACAGGGTTGGTGTTTTTTAACAAGCTGGCGGTTCTATCAATTTTAATTCTAGAATCCAAATAGACAACTCCGAATGGTGGATCCCGTGTAGATACTCTGTCCCATGGACCCGTCTACCTGACTAAAAAACAGAGTAACCCACGGATAATTGTTTATTAAGTAGTAGAATACAGCAGCTATATACAGAGATATTATATTAATTAAGTTAGATCCATACATCATAAGTTAGTAATTAATGCAGGAGTCCACATGAGTATCATACTAGAGTATGGTTTCATGGAACCAGAATCAACCTGGGGAAAATATTTTATGCTTCAATTTTCTGTTTTACATGAACAGAGTGTTAGACTTAATTTACTTAAACATAATTACCTCCAGCCATTATTATTTAATGGTGGTAAGGAATCCGATCTTGATTGATCTTCCCTCTTGATCTTCCCTCTTGATCTTCCCTCTTCCTCTCGATGGATCGGTCTTCTAATCAACGAGCTCTCGCATTCAGATGGTGTATGCCTTCATGATTGCTCTTGATCAGAGACTCAATTCCAATGCCTCCACTTTTAGGTTTCTCTCTATAGAACCTTAAGATCTCTCTCGATTTCTCTATAGAACCTTAAGATCTCTCTCGAGAACCTTGTTCTGAAACTTTAGGATCTCTCTTGAGAGAACCGTATTCAGAAACTTTAGGATCTCTCTTGAGAGAATCGTGTTCTGAAACCTTAGAGAACTCTGTGCTGAAACCTTAGGATGGGTTCCTATTTTATACCCTTTTCCTTCAACGCTTGCCCCATCAAGCGAGCGCTTAGGAATTAAGGGAGGAAGCGAGCGCTTAGGAATTAAGGGAGGGAGCGAGCGCTTAGGAATTAAGGGGGCTGTTATCACTTCAATAGGGGATACGTTGAGTTAATAAATTAGGACCATTAATAAGATATGTTACTACATTCTCCCACTTGGTCCGTATATTTTATCAACACTGAACAAGAAACTAAATACATGAATCATAGCGATAGGTCCTCTATAATTGAGTATTATCTTCTATGTATTACAATGCATTCAATTTCTTTATCACCATTCCAAATGTGACAACATAACATAATGAATAAACCATATGTTTATTCAGAGTCCAAAAGAAAAGTTTGTCATTTCTCAAAAGTCATATAACGTGTACACCTGAATGAGAAATAAACAAACGCTTGAAATAAGAGTTTCTTTGTACAAATTGTTATCAATACAATTATATCATGGAACCAACTCCCATTCTTATCACATGATCCTTAAACTTCTTAATTGGCATGCCTTTAGTTAAAGGATCAGCTATCATCAATTCAGTGCTAACGTGTTCTATGACCACTTTATTCTCTTTAACACGTTCTCTTATGGCTAAATACTTAATGTCGATATGTTTACTTCGACTACCACTCTTGTGGTTTTTAGCCAAAAATACAGCAGCTGAATTGTCACAGTACAATTTAATTGGCCTAGTAATGGAGTCAACAATTCTAAGCCCTGAGATGAAACTCTTCAACCATACACCTTGCGATGTAGCCTCAAAACAAGCAACGAACTCTGCTTCCATAGTAGAGGTAGCAGTCAAGGTCTGCTTTGCACTTCTCCAAGATATGGCTCCACCAGCTAACATAAATATAAATCCTGATGTTGATTTCCGAGAATCAACGCAGCCAGCAAAGTCCGAATCTGAGTAGCCCTCTATCTCCAAATGATCAGTTTGTCTATACATGAGCATGTAGTCCTTGGTCCCTTGAAGATACCTCATGACCTTTTTAGCAGCTCTCCAATGGTCTAAACCTGGATTACTCTGATATCTTCCCAACATTCCTACTGCAAATGCTATGTCAGGTCTTGTGCAAACCTGAGCATACATTAGGCTTCCAACAGCTGAAGCATATGGAATGTTGTGCATCTGTTCCCGTTCAAGTTCATTTTTAGGGCACTGGTTCAAAGCGAACTTGTCACCCTTCACTATAGGTGCAACACTTGGTGAACAATTTTTCATCCGAAATCTCTCCAAGACTTTATTGATATAAGTTTCTTGAGACAATCCCAAAATGCCTCGAGATCTTTCTCTATGGATCTTAATGCCAATGACATAAGATGCCTCACTCATATCTTTCATATCAAAATTTTTAGAGAGAAATTGTTTCACCTCATGTAGCAACCCTTTATCATTGGTTGCAAGTAGAATGTCATCCACATATAGGACCAAGAAACAAATTTTGCTCCCACTAACCTTCTGGTATATACATTGATCCATGATGTTCTCTTCAAAACCAAAGGAAGAGATCACATCATGAAATTTTAAATACCACTGACGTGAGGCTTGTTTCAATCCATATATGGATTTCTTAAGTTTGCAAACCAAATGCTCACCATCACTAGAGGAAAATCCTTCAGGTTGTTTCATGTAAACCTCTTCCTCTAGATCTCCATTAAGGAATGCGGTCTTCACATCCATTTGATGTAACTCAAAATCAAAATGAGCTACCAATGCCATAATTATTCGGAGAGAGTCTTTCTTGGATACAGGAGAAAATGTCTCCGTGTAGTCGATTCCTTCCTCTGAGTGAATCCTTTGGCAACGAGTCTTGCTTTATATCTCTCAATGTTGCCTTGTGAGTCTTTCTTTATTTTGAAGATCCATCTACATCCAATGGCTTTTACACCATCAGGCAACTCAACAAGATCCCAGACTCGATTAGATGCCATAGATTCCATCTCTTCTTTCATGGCATTGAACCACAAGTTTGATTCCTTAGAACTCATGGCTTGTGAAAACGTTTCAGGATCATTTTCGGCTCCAATGTTATAGTCAGATTCATGTAGATACACAACATAATCACTAGGAATTGCTGATTTCTTTATTCTAGTTGATCTTCTTAATGTTGTGTCAATGACCTCTTGAGGAGTATCTTGCACAACTGATTGTTGATGAACAACACGATCTTCTAGATTACCATCAGCTTGTGAAATCTCAATGACTGGTTGTTGGGCACTTAATTGAGTTTGAGGAGTGCTATAAATAACAACCAATCCCTCACTTGAAGTGGAAGCTGGAATAACTGAATGATCTTTCTCAGAAGAAGCCAAATACTGAGATTGATCACTCCCACTGATCAAGTCATTCTCAAGAAATTTTGCATTTCTTGATTCCACAATCCTAGTGCTGTGAGATGGACAATAAAATCTATAACCCTTGGACTTCTCAGCATATCCAATAAAGTATCCACTGATAGTCCTTGGGTCTAGTTTCTTTTCTTGTGGATTATAGACTCTTACTTCAGATGGGCATCCCCAAACACGTATATGTTGCAGACTCGGTTTCCAACCTTTAAATAACTCAAATGGCGTTTTGGAAACAGCCTTGGTTGGAACCCGATTCAATATATACGCAGCAGTTTTAAGAGCTTCAGTCCACAAGGATTTAGGTAACTTAGAGCTGACAATCATGCTCCTTACCATGTCCAATAATGTCCGGTTTCTCCTTTCAGCTACACCGTTTTGGTCAGGAGACCCTGGCATGGTGTATTGTGCAACAATTCCATTTTCTTCAAGAAACCGAGCAAACGGACCAGGTGCTTGTCCATTCTCAGTGTATCTACCATAATATTCTCCACCTCTATCTGACCTCACGATTTTAATTTGCTTGCCGCATTGTTTCTCTACTTCTGCCTTAAATACCTTAAAGGCATCTAATGCTTCGTTCTTATTATGAAGTAGGTAGAGATACATATATCGTGAATAGTCATCAATAAATGAGATGAGTATCTCTGACCATACGAATCCATATCTGGGCTACAGATATCCGTATGTATGATCTCCAGTATTTCCGAACTTCTCTTGGCATTTTTCTTGGACTTGTTGGTTTGCTTTCCCTTTATGCAGTCCACACAAGTGTCAAAATCAGTAAAATCAAGAGTATCAAGTACTCCATCTTTTACTAATCTTTTAATTCTCTCAATGGAGATATGACCTAATCTCCGATGCCACAAAATAGAGGAATTCTCATTTATAACACATCTTTTCATACCAGTTTGGGCGTGCATCACATTATAGGTGGTATTATTTTTCAGATTGATTTGGAAAAGATTGTCTGACAATGTACCATTCCCAATAAGCTTAGATTTATAAAATAAATCAACAGAGCTTTTATTAAAATTAAAGGAATATCCTGCTGGTACAAGCCTTGACACTGAAATCAAATTTCTAGAGAAACTTGGAATATAAAATGTCTTTTCCAAATCCAAAACAAAACCAGAATGTAAAATAAGTCTGCACGTTCCAATTGCTTCCACATGTGAACCCATCTTGTTTCCTGAATAGATGCTTTGTTCACTTCCCAATGGTTTCCTTTGATTTAGAAAACCCTGCAAGGTATTTGAAACATGGATTGTAGAACCAGAATCAATCCACCATGTGTTATGACATATAACCAAATTGGATTCATGACATACGAATGAGGTTAGAGTACCTTTCTTGTCAAGCCAAGCTTTGAATTTGAGACAATCTTTCTTTATATGCCCTTTCTTCTTGCAAAAGAAGCACTTGGACTCCTTCTTGTCTTCTGTATGGATGGATACTTTACCCTTTCCTTTGCGTTTGGCTTTGGGAGCTTTAGTCTTTCTCTGAGTGACTAAATGTGCACTTTCTCCCATTTCTAAAATCAGCCTCCCTTCCTCTTGAACACACATGGTCAGAAGTTCATTAATTGACCATTTGTCCTTATGTGTATTGTAAGATATTTTGAAGGGACTATATTGCTGTGGGAGTGAGCTCAAAATAAAGTGCACCAAGAAAGATTCTGACATCTCAACCTCTAGGGATTTCAACTGAGCCGCAATGTCCCTCATCTTCATGATGTGCTCACGCACACCTCCAACCGTAGTGAGCTTCATTGATGATAACTTTGTCATTAGGGTGCTAGCCATTGCCTTATCTGAAGACTCAAATTGTGCATCAATAGCCTTCAGAAGTTCCTTGACATTTTTGCACTCAGGAATTGAACCACGTATACTAGCAGAAATTTTAGTACGTATGAACATCATACTGAGGCGATTGGACCGTTCCCATCGTTCATACGCAGCAATCTCAGCCTGAGTGCTAGTAGATGTAACTAAATGTGGTTCATCCTTCCTGATAGCATAGTCAATATCCATGCACCCTAATTGAAGAAGAATTCTCTCCTTCCATAATTTATAATTATCACCACTTAAATCGGGAATGTCACATTTCATATCAGAAATATTAACAGGCAAAATAGCTGCATAAAAAATAAATCATGTTCATGTAATTGAATTTGAGGCATATAACTGATGTCATGTTTTACCAATGTAAACATGCAATAACATGAATCAATAACATACAATAACTACCTGTGGGCTAAGTTATTATACTCAAATAGACTCATTAGCTTAATGATGTGACTAACAAATTATATTCCTTTCTTAATTCCTGTGGGTAATTAAGAAAATAATTTGTTATCGCATCCTAATTAATTATATTAGTGCAACAAAAATTCCTGTGGGATAAGATTCATTACATTAATATAATTAGTCACAATTAATGTCATCTAACCTTATGTGATCTTTGCAACTCAATATATAATTTTGATTAATCAAAGATGCTGTGGCTACTCCTCAATTAATCAACATCATATTGATCACATGACATTAAATGCATATAGATTAACCAATTTAGCATGATTATTAGGTAGTGATCTTAATCAACGTAACATTTCCAAATCAAGATCCGAGTTAGTCAAATTGGCCAGGCCAGTGAAAGAGAAGTGGGGGTCCCCCCGTTGCTTTCCTTAGGTCAGTCAACGGAACCAATTAAGTAACCACAATCTCTTTACCTTTCTAGACACCAAATGACCAATCAGACCTTGAAAGGATTTGCACTGTGATTTTTACACTACCACCAAATTCATGCATAGAATAAATCTAGTATGCAGAACAGAAGATAACATTTCAATATCTATTTAATGAATTTTAAAATTATCATCTTAAGAAAAATTTTTGTTAATTAAAACACGTCCGGCCGTAGCTCATTATTCCCTTGGGCCAGTCTATGCAAAACACCGTAGGCATAGAGACTCAGGAGGCGTATTTTAATACAAAAATTTAAACTCAAGAAACAAATGATAAAAATAAATCATGTTACATGATTTAATAAAACATTAAACAGATAATAAATGCATTTAAAATCCAACCAATCCATATTTAAATCCCGTGAGAGAACGGAAAGACCATAAGCGAGAAAAACGAAAACCGAAAGTTTTCTCTCCTTTTTTTTTTTTTTAATATTTCACCGATGTGGTTATTGAAGCCACGTTTCCGCTGCATTTCTCTCCTTTAGTTTTTCTTTTCTTTAATGCTACGTTTCTTTCCTTTAGTTTTTCTTTTCTTTAATGCTACGTTTCTTTTCTTTTTCTTTCTTTAATGCTATCTCTTTAATACCATAAAAGAAATCTGGGAAACCTTTAATGCTAGAAAGAAATCTTTAATAGAAAAGAAAGAGCCGTTTTGTTTCCGCAAAATCGGAATCTGAAATAGGTTTAATGGTTTCTTTCAATTCCGTGATCAGAACTGATCGAAACCAAACCTGAGATCCGAAAAACTAAAAACGGAAAACACGCGGCATTAATTGCTTGAAAAGAGAAACTTAATAGAAATCTTCGCAAAATAAGGCAGAGGTTTTAACCAGGCTCTGATACCAAATGTTAGACTTAATTTACTTAAACATAATTACCTCCAGCCATTATTATTTAATGGTGGTAAGGAATCCGATCTTGATTGATCTTCCCTCTTGATCTTCCCTCTTCCTCTCGATGGATCGGTCTTCTAATCAACGAGCTCTCGCATTCAGATGGTGTATGCCTTCATGATTGCTCTTGATCAGGGACTCAATTCCAATGCCTCCACTTTTAGGTTTCTCTCTATAGAACCTTAAGATCTCTCTCGATTCTCTCTATAGAACCTTAAGATCTCTCTCGAGAACCTTGTTCTGAAACTTTAGGATCTCTCTTGAGAGAACCGTATTCAGAAACTTTAGGATCTCTCTTGAGAGAATCGTGTTCTGAAACCTTAGAGAACTCTGTGCTGAAACCTTAGGATGGGTTCCTATTTTATACCCTTTTCCTTCAACGCTTGCCCCATCAAGCGAGCGCTTAGGAATTAAGGGAGGAAGCGAGCGCTTAGGAATTAAGGGAGGGAGCGAGCGCTTAGGAATTAAGGGGGCTGTTATCACTTCAATGGGGGATACGTTGAGTTAATAAATTAGGACCATTAATAAGATATATTACTACACAGAGAGGCATCATTAGCCACACTACTTCTAACTACTTTAGGGTGCTAGAGAATATTAATATACATCCTAATGGAATATAGCCTAAAGTGGAGAAAGGCTGAAGAAGGCATTTGGATATTGGACTTCTAGGGAGTTAAAAAGTTGGGGACAGAATCGCATGCATTACACTTGCTATAAACTATATTGTAAAACAATAGCTCCTATGGCAAAACAAGAATGGCTTTAGGTTGGCCATCAAGTGGAGGTTATGCTAGCAATGCTGTGCTGCAGCTAACATAGAAATGAAAAGAAGAACGTCATCTCCTAAGCTTCATTTTTTAACCCTCCTGGTAGGATGTCAGCAGCTTTTTTTTCCTCAACCAAAAGAAGTAATCTGAGAATGCTTCAAAGCATGCAAGGATCCATAGGATTGAGTCATTTCATCGCACATTCGAATGCCTCAATGGCTTGTCCATCTCTTTTGTACAGAAAGGTTAGCACAATTTCAGTTTTCTGAAGGCATTCAGCTCATGCCAAACAACAGACTCATCTGCTTGAAAGCTGCATCACTAACAGTGCGTTCTTAGATTAAACAAATGACTGGCCATGCGCTTCTTTATCCAAGGAAATCCTTCACCTCAACGGAAGTTACGTGATCATGGTCCAAAGTTTTAAACAGATCCTACAAACAGCTACTACCCTGCGATAGGATTTGCGAAGCATGGAGATAAGGGAATAAGCTAAAATATAGTCAAACTTTTATTGTTAGCATTGAAAATGCTCTGTTTTAATAAATAAAAAGTTATTGCTAATGCTATTGTTTTGAAATTAAATATTTCAGCAAAACTTACATATGTTTCGGGTTTGCTCCGAGAAGTATATGCCCATATCTCAAACCAGCTCATGTGCTGGGCTTAGGTCACGGCAAACGCGCGCTACCTTCCCATTCTTTACAGAAATCTACTGAAATCTTTTGCAGAACAAATTGTTATACGTTAAAAAGAGACTGCAGTAGACTAACTAGCATCGACTCCAAAAGTATTAGTACTGCTTGTATTGTTTTCTTGACGATATTGAGTGTGCCTTCTCTAGCCCAAGGATTCATTAAATTCATAATATGATTTAAATGGGGGAATCTTTTTCTTTCAGCGGCTAAAGATATTTTCGTTAGAAAGTAGGTTTTATCATCGAGCTGTAATCACCATAACCATTAATTCCAGGGTTCCAATATTAAAAACTCTAGGGCTTTGCTGATCCAAGAGATTTTGAGTGGAAAGCAAATTTGTCCACCAAAACTATAATCGGTCTCTCATGGCAACCGTCCAATAAAAACTACTTTTAAGCCGACATTTGACTTGGAATCCCACATGTCTAGGTGCATGTGATAGTGTCTTAAGAGGTAAGGCAACTTGCACTGCAACTTGCACTCCAGGCTCCAGCCCATCTAGTTTGAAGAATATATATATATATATATATATATATATACACTTGACCATTTTAAGACCCTTAAGGTTGTAAAAGTCGATCCAAGGGGAAAAGTTTTGGTAGCAATCGGAAAAGAGACGAACGAGGGGAGTAAATTTAAGAATATCATTGCATATCGGTATGGAACAAATACAAATCATTGCGTTTGGATAAACAACTAATCTGAGCTCAAAATGACATGCAACGACTACATAAAGGTGATGGATGCCTTAACGTAGGCCTGGTAATTAATAACCACAAAAAATTATTTGGTGCATTTCAGCAGACTCGTAGTCCCATCAGTTTTAGTTCTAGAGCCCATACATAACTTTAATGGTGCACCTTCATGCACCGAAGGCGATACACAGAGCCGTTTCCATGAACTAATTGTGAGCTTGGCTGGTATCCAACCTTGAGGGACCTCCTTGCATGTTGTCACTTTGTTGCCAGTCCAATAATATAAACACAACACTATGACTTTGCCCTCCAACAACTAAAGGCCTCATCCATGCTAATCTAGTTGACCTAAGCCCTGAACCCTGGATTGGAGCCCTTGACACCAGGATCATGGCCTTAAACATTGAACATGATCTCAACTTTAAATTAATAAAATTTATTATTTTAATGTAAAATCAATGTTATTAGTGCATGTAGAGCAATCCAAGTCTAAAGAAAGTGAGCTAAAATTTGCTATGAATACAATGAGGATCTCCTTATATGCCCTTTATGAATTTGAACATGGTTATATTTACTATATGTATTTTCTTGATGATATATAATTTGATCATATTATATTATATAATTCAATAGTATGTTGATCATATATAAAGTTTGTATATTTTATGGCATTGATTTTGATTTGTGTAAATGCTTCAGGTATGTATGCATTACATTACTTCTGATTTGATAACAATAAGTTGGCTATGCATGCAACATGATATTAACACATCAAAGTTATAAGTATAATGAGGAAAAGAATTTGTATTAATAATGCATTGCATGGCATATTAAAAATTAATTTAAAATTTATAAATAAAAAATATATATTAAAGATATAAAAGGTATTCAACTTGCCATATTTTTCTTGAAATATCTATTGCATGGTGTAGAATGTTTGCTATGAACTAAAGCTATAATGATGCGCATGATTGTGACAATGGTTGCCATCATGAGTTAAAGCATAAAATACTTATTATGGGTAAAAACATAACTTTAGATTATTTTTATTACCAATCATGAGATAAAATGTGATTATAATTAGTCTAACATTGATTAAATGAGCTAGTAGTTTTGTCCACTTAGAAAATGATGGATTGATAAGTTATTCTTAAAATTGATTTTTGAAAATATTAAAGATATGGTGAAGATTTAGAAAGAAAGCCTTCATCTGAACTACGCTATTGCATTAATGCTTTTGCGAAACCTTTAAAAAATTGATAGATATGATTTTGGATGAGTTAATTTTGAATAAATTGCTTTTAGAAATATTTTTCTTTGAATTATGATATTAATTATGTTGATAATTGAAATGTATGCTTGTTTTGATTTAATTATTGATTATTACTAACTTGGATGCATAAGCGTTATTTATGTTTCTAGGTACAAGAGCAGGGATTCTTACAGGATTGCAACTTTTTAATTCATATATTTTTATATAGCTACAAAATACTTAGGACTGCAACTAGAGTGAAAGAAAGAAAATTAGATATATTAAAATTTGGATACTAGTATTTTCTAAATATTTGACTTGACTTTATTGATAATTATATTATATTTGAAAAACATTAGAATTTAATAAAATTTATGTTATTGTTAAATTAAAAATTATCAAAATATAAGCTTTGCATATTTTTTTGGGCCATATCTCAAGAGCTCAACTGATGTCATGGGTTGGGAACATTCCAATATAAAAAAACACAAGGACTTTGTTGATCTAAGATATGTTGGGTGGGGACCAGGTTGTCCATCCAAATTACAATTGGCCTCTCATGGCAACCATCCAATGCAAACTACTTTAAGCCGCCTAGTGGAAAGCGCATTGGACCAGGAATCCATATTAGTTGGTGCATGTGATGGTGCCTTGGAGGTCATGGGACTCGTACTCCAGCCCAGCTGGATGGAAGAAAATAAATAATAAAAAAATACTCGGTCCTTCTCACGGCCTTTTAGGTCTAACCGGACAGCTTTGATTCAATCAGAGGAAAGAACGATGCCAATAAGCTTAAGAATCATTGCATTTCGGTGGAGCAATACAATGCATTACTTTTTATTAAAACAAAAATCGGAGTTCAAAATAGTACATGATAAAAATCTAAATGTGTTGACATCATAATCGATTCAAATATATAAAAATTGATGAACAAAAGAAAAGAATTATGTATACAATAATGATAAAAGGAATCTCGCTATGATAAAAAATCATCTCTATAATGCTGATGATCTTGCTCGAGATAGATTCTGATCACTAGCTTGTAGTGTATGATCGACGAGAACATCACTTAATAAAACAAAGATTATAATATCATAAAATAATTTCATATTGACTAAAAAAGAAAAGTTTAAAATATTATAACTTAAATTTATCTATCAATTAACTTGAACTCAAATTTTTGAAATCATATAAATACGATTTGATAAATTGAATCAGCAAATAAATTTGAGGTATTGCAAGACAACTCCAATTCATGAATTCCCTCGTTAATACTGTTTCCCCCCTTACCAAAAGACAAGAGTGTTCCTTGAATAATTGTTTATTTAGGCATAAGATATAGTAGTTATATACCGATATATTACATTAAATATGCTATCCAATTGTCACCAACTGTCTATAGTATCTGTAGTCTTAAGAATCATAATTCTGACAACATATATTTTTGAGCATATATTAAAGTCGTGTCAATTGCCAAAGGCAACGAAAGGTTGCAACGTTGCCTTAGAAATGGAATCATGGAGGATTAGAATAACTACAAAAAAAAAAAAAAAGGATAACAACGTTTTTTTTTTTTTTTTCTGACGCTAGGCTGTAGCGTCGGGAGTTTTCGAATCAGACCAATGCTTTCGTAAAGTGTCGGAAGAAAATAAGTTTTAACGTTGCTTTTAAGCGTCGGGTGCTCGATTTCTGATCTTGACGCTTAAAAATAAAGATCTAATCTTTCTTAGGTCCTTGAGGTAATCAGATAGATTTGATTACAATCAAAAAAGAATGGTGCGAATAAGCTTAAGAATCATTACATTTTAGTGGAGCATTGCAATGCATTGCCTTCCATTAAACAAATAATTGGAGTTCAATCAATACACAATGAGATGATCTTAAGGTGATTGATGCATTAATGCAGTCCTAATTAATCACCACATAAAGTCGGTGTATTTCAACAAGCTGGCAGTCCTATTGCAATTTTAATTCTACAATCCATATAGACAACTCCAATTTAGGGATTCCCTTGTAGATATTTTTTCCCATGACCCATCTACCTTACTAAAAAACAGGTGATCCATGAATAACTGCTTATTTAGTAGTAGAATATAGCAGTTACATACTGAGATATACATTAACCCTTTTTGGATGGAGAGAAAACTAGGGAGGAAAGAAAACTAGAAGGAAAAAGGAGAAAAAAAATTTATCTTGTTTGGATAGAGAGAAAAGTCGGAAGAAAGAAAACTAGAGGAGAAACAGAGGGGAAAAAGTGGTGGCTCCACATAAAAGTTTCTCTCCGAATCGGAGAGATTTTAGAGAGAAAACTCAAAAGTGCTCTTCTTTTTTTTCATTCCAATATTGACCTTCTAAAAAACAACTGATGCATTTTTAATCATCTATACAAGAATATTATTGTTGTAAATTATCAACTTTCTCTCCTCTCTATTTTCCTCACTCATCCAAACAGAAGGAGAGAAAATATTTTCTCTTTAATTTTCTTTCCTTCCACTTTTCTTTCCTCCCAGTTTTTTTTCCTTCCACTTTTCTCTCCATCCAAACAGAGCATAAGTATGTCCTTCAATTGTTACCAACGGTCATGTAGTATATGCAGTCTAAGAGTTTGGGTTGAGGTTGTTTCTTTAATCAGCAATTATGGATATTTTATGCCTCACTTTTCTTTAGTATCAGAGAGTTGACGAAGTAAAAGAAATGCTTGATAAGTTAGTAATACGGGAGTTCCCAATGCACCACTCTACATGAGCATCAATGCTAGAGTATGGTTTCCTCGAATCAACCAGGGGCCATTCTTTGCTTTACTTTCACAGTTTTGCATGACTAAGAGGCATCTCTAGCCACATTACCGCTAACTACTGCTTGGAAGCACAACAAAATCTTAATTTACATGAATAGAATGGAGGAAAAGGTTTGCTGTATTGCGCGCGATGATTGATTCATCGGCGCACGTGCATGTTTAAAGGCAAAAATGTTTTGTTTGCTTTTGACACATGCATGCGCATGTATCGTGTGCTAACCACTGTATGCGTGCTGTATCATATGCGGTGCAATAAGACTTTTTTTTGGAATGAACGGGGCATTTAAATATTGGTCTACTGGTAGCTAAGCTTCCATTTGAAAAGCCTTTCAAAGAATGAATGGCAAAAGACTTGCAAGATCATACCGTCCACTCTTTTAATTTTCATTTCCATTTTATTATTCCTGTTATGGTAGTGGGAATAGTAACTCAAGGACTCTTTTTGCAACGATAAATAGCCCAGAGATGGGAATGAAGATGCCAATCTAGCCTTCTCTTCCAAGACTTCTATCGATTTGCTCTCTCTCTCTCTCTCTCTCTCTCTCTCACACACACACACACATGGCTGGAAAGAAACTTTTCTATTCTTGCATCTTGTTATTTGCTAATTCTTGTTATTAAATCTCTTCTATCGAGGGAAGGCATTTGAAGGCAGAGAAGTTTCAAACTTTAGACTGTGAGAATGCCTACCTCAATATGACAACAATATCGAAAGAAAGACAAGAAGTTTGGTCTACATGAGATCGAAGGCCACGACAACGAGAGTGTACCCAGGGGGCCGACAAACGAACCAAACCAAGGATACCTGGGCACAGCCCTAGTATAGGCCATGGTATCAATGGCGGAGATGGGGAAAATAACAAGTAGAATAGGCATCATCAGGTCATATTAGCTCCCAGCTCTGTATGCATGTGCATGCTTCTTTGTACGTATCTTTCGTTCCTTGGTTTGGATTGTGTAAGCAATGTCTATGAGTTTGTTGTATGGTGTATGTATCCTTTGTATATATGTTTTGTTCTTTTGTTTGGATTGTGTAAGTTTAAGGCTTTATCTATTTCACGTACGTGTTTAGTCTAGGAGTGATGCTTATGAGTTTGTTGTATGTAATGAATTAGTTGTTGGGAGCTTGATGTTGTTGTTTTCTTATATTGTATGCTCTCTCCCCTCTCCTCTTCTAACTCCTGTAGAATTAATGTTTCAAGTTGGTTGTCAGTATCACTTGCAGTGCGAGGTCACGGAGGGCAGCATGGATAACCCCATTATCAGCGACGGCCAGTATTTGTTGCTACTTTTTATTAAAAAAGTGGAAAAATATCGTAGCAAAACCCATCTTTTATAGAAAGGTGAACATGATCACTTTATAGAAAGGTCATGATCTCCGGCCACGGAACGCCTTTGGCCATCCAAATCGACCAACTTCGTTAGCCGATGACTGCCGTCTACGTCGGGTGGACATTCCGATGGGTCCAAGTTCTCCAGCCGTTCATTGAGGGTTGGCCAAATAAATTTTTAAAGCCAAGTTGAGTGGACTGTTATTGCTTTGCGGCGGTGCGGCCCAGCAAAGTAAAAATAAAGAAAAGAAAGAAAAAAAAAAAAAAGGTAGTGCTCGCAGCTGCAATCGCGGCAGAGAAGGCTCCCCAGCTCGAGGAGACAACCACGCGTGCCCGGATCCACCAAGGATCTTTCCTTTCAGTTGGAAATAGGACACATGGCGCTTTAAAGTTTCAGCATTAATATTTCTGATGCCTTTCCTCTGTGGAGGACTTAAAAAATAACACCATCTTTTCAAATTAAGAAGCTCCCCGATGGCAATGCGCCTCTTTCTTTCTTTTTTTTTTTTGAACGATCCCACCAGTCTAGTACGAGTCAGTCTGAATATTAAAAAAAAAATTGTTTAAATACAATGGAACATAAATCATCTGATTCCATAACCAAAACCAGAAAAAAGGATCGTAACACCCCGCAATCCAATCGGCTACCGTGTTGGCCTCACCATAGACATGACGAATCTGGAAGCAGGAGACCCCCCTCAAAAGAGACCAGATATCCAGAAGAAGATGATTAGTAGGAGGGAGACCGCTACAGTCCTGCCGAAGCCAGCGGATGACCGTGAGGGAGTCTCCCTCTATAAAGAGACTCTGAGCATGAAAGGTCCGAGCAGCATAGGAAATTCCAACCCACGCCGCATACAGCTCCGTCATAGAAACAGAGGAATCAAGGAGACCAAAACCTCCCGCCGCCAACATACCACCATCTAAACCTCTAATAATAAAAGGAGAGCCAGCAAGTCTATCCCGAACATTCCCATCAAAGTTGATTTTAACATACCCTGGAGGGGGGCTCCCAAGAGATAAAAATCATCTGCCAGTTCGCTACCGAAGTAGCAGGGGAACCCCAGTGTCCAGATCTGTCAAAATCAAGAGCAGAGCGAGAGTAGTCAGCAGAGAAAGATATTGCAATCTGAGCAGTCCGCTGAGGAGGGACGGAGACGTATGTAAAGATCAACTGGTTACGGGTTAACCAAATCTGGTATGCTGTGGCAGCCCAGAGGCACCCTGCTGCTGCTTATTCCTTCTAATATCTCTGAGAAAAGAGATCCGTGCCGAACTGGAACCATCCTCACAGATCTGATATCCCAAAATCCTCCAGATATATCTAGCTCTGACACACTCAAAGATGGCATGGTCAATAGTTTCGTCCTCCTGATCACATAAAGGACAGATAGCCTAAATAGACACATCCCTACCAGAAAGCAAGAAGTAAGTAGGGAGACAATTCCACTCAAGCTTCCGTATAAAGAGCTGCAATCGGGGGTGGATAGTAAGCTTCCAAATCCAAGCAGCATTCCTCGTGCACGGAGACTGAAGCCTATAGATCTTCAAAAGATCCTTGGTCGGCGCCCTCGAGAAACATGATCTCCTTCATAACCTAGTATCCTCAACCCTACCAGCAACTAGCGGGATAGAAAGGATCCGGCGAGCCAGCTCCTCACCGAAAAACCGCAACACCGGGGGATATACCAAGAGCAGAGATCCTGGGAAATCAAATCAGAGACTCTCATATGGCAAGTGACCTCAAAGCTGATAAAAGTAGGCCAATGCGCAAGAGGAAGATCTGAAAGACATATGTCATGAACAACATTCACCCCAGTTCCATCACCAATCATCCACAAGATATTGTTCCTGATAGCTGGCAGACGACCACTGACCTCCTTCCAGAAGAAGGAATAATTCCGGGGGAAAGAAGAAGGCATATCAGAAGGCCACTCTCCATATCTCGCACGCATCACAGAACTTGAGAAACAATGCAAGTCAAGGAGGAAACGAGAGGCATGTCTAGCAAGCATAACCTCCTTCCGCATCACTAAGGACTGAATGCCGAGACCTCCCTCAGAGATAGGCATACAGATAGTGTCCCAGGCCAATAAATGCATACCATGACCATCTTGCATCGATTTCAGAGGAAGTCTCTAAAACACCTCTCAATCCTTCTTAAGCAGGTAATCAGGATAACAGCATTAGATAATAGATGAAGAGGAAGGGACGAAAGAACAGAACAAATAAGAGTAATCCGAGCCATCATCGATAACCTTGTAGCCTGCCACCCATCAATGCGATCCTAGACCCGACGCTCAATCTCTCTAAAATCAGAGCAGCGAGGCCGCCTACCTGTGATAGGGATACCCAAATACAAGAGACGGTTAGCCTGAGTGAAAATGTCAAAAGTCTGAAGAATAGCTTCTCTTTTAGATCTGGAGGTCTTCGGACTAAGACAAACCATGGATTTATGAAGATTGACCTTCTGCCCCAAGGCCCTACAGTACTCCTGTAGAATAGTAGCATAAGTACTAGCATTCCGGGCATTAGCCTTCCCTAGCAAGATATAGTCGTCGGCGAAAAGGAGATGAGAGATCGAAGGCCCGTCTGGTCCAGCAAAAAGGGGATAATTCGATTATCGAGCTGCGCCTGGCGGAGCGCACGCAATAAGTCATCAATCGCAAGAATGAACAATAATGGAGAGAACGGACAGCCTTGGCGCACCCCATAGTCGAATAGAAGAAATCCATCAGACAACCATTTATAATGAGAGAGAAGGATGGTCTGTAGATGCAAGCCATAATCCAGTCAATGAAAAGCCCATCGAACCCAAACTCCAGAAGGGTCCTGTGCAAAAAATCCTAACTCAATCTATTATAAGCTTACTCCATGTCGAGCTTAACAGCCATAAGACTGTGACAACCTGAAGATCTGTGAAGATCGTGCATAAACTCCTGAGCAATAAGAACATTATCAGATATGCTTTGGCCTCGAATAAAAGCACCCTGGTCCACCGAGATAATACGAGGAATAACTGTCCTCATCCTATTGGCTAAAAGATGGGAACAGACCTTATATAAGGTGGAACAGAGACTAATGGGCCTAAAGTGAAGAGGCGATGAAGCGTTAGGGCGCTTAGGCACCAAGGTAACAAGGGTGATTGATGCATTAGAGCAGTCCTAATTCATCACAACACAGGTTGGTGTTTTTTAACAAGCTGGCGGTTCTATCAATTTTAATTCTAGAATCCAAATAGACAACTCCGAATGGTGGATCCCGTGTAGATACTCTGTCCCATGGACCCGTCTACCTGACTAAAAACAGAGTAACCCACGGATAATTGTTTATTAAGTAGTAGAATACAGCAGCTATATACAGAGATATTATATTAATTAAGTTAGATCCATACATCATAAGTTAGTAATTAATGCAGGAGTCCACATGAGTATCATACTAGAGTATGGTTTCATGGAACCAGAATCAACCTGGGGAAAATATTTTATGCTTCAATTTTCTGTTTTACATGAACAGAGAGGCATCATTAGCCACACTACTCTAACTACTTTAGGGTGCTAGAGAATATTAATATACATCCTAATGGAATATAGCCTAAAGTGGAGAAAGGCTGAAGAAGGCATTTGGATATTGGACTTCTAGGGAGTTAAAAAGTTGGGGACAGAATCGCATGCATTACACTTGCTATAAACTATATTGTAAAACAATAGCTCCTATGGCAAAACAAGAATGGCTTTAGGTTGGCCATCAAGTGGAGGTTATGCTAGCAATGCTGTGCTGCAGCTAACATAGAAATGAAAAGAAGAACGTCATCTCCTAAGCTTCATTTTTTAACCCTCCTGGTAGGATTGTCAGCAGCTTTTTTTTCCTCAACCAAAAGAAGTAATCTGAGAATGCTTCAAAGCATGCAAGGATCCATAGGATTGAGTCATTTCATCGCACATTCGAATGCCTCAATGGCTTGTCCATCTCTTTTGTACAGAAAGGTTAGCACAATTTCAGTTTTCTGAAGGCATTCAGCTCATGCCAAACAACAGACTCATCTGCTTGAAAGCTGCATCACTAACAGTGCGTTCTTAGATTAAACAAATGAGTGGCCATGCGCTTCTTTATCCAAGGAAATTCTTCACATCAACGGAAGTTACATGATCATGGTCCAAAGTTTTAAACAGATCCTACAAACAGCTACTACCCTGCGATAGGATTGCGAAGCATGGAGATAAGGGAATAAGCTAAAATATAGTCAAACTTTTATTGTTAGCATTGAAAATGCTCTGTTTTAATAAAAAAAAGTTATTGCTAAAGCTATTTGATGGGGCCAGTTGACTCCATGAAAAATAAAATTTTTGGCTCCGGCCCCAAAGGGTGGCAGCCTCCAGCGCCGGCCTCTAGCGTCGGCCTCCAGCGTCGGCCTCCAGCGCCGGCCTCCGGCGCTGGCCTTTGGCTCCGGCCTCCAGCATCGGCCTTCGCGACGGCCTTTGGCTCCGGCCTTTGGCTACAACCTCCAAGGCCGGCACCTCGAAGCCAGTCGGCTCCAAAGGCCGACACCTCAGACCGGCCCCAAAGGCCGGCATCTCCAAGACAGTCGGCCCCCGACACCTCTAAGACCGGCCCCAAAGGTCGGCATCTCCAAGACAGTCGGCCCCAAAGGCCGGCACCTCCAAGACCGGCCCAAAGGCCGGCACCTCCAAGACAGTCGGCCCAAAGGCCAACACCTCCCAGATCGGCACCTCCAAGGCCGGCTCCTCCAAGGCCGGCACCTCGAAGACCGAAACCTCAAAGGCCAGCACCTCGAAGACAGTCGGCCCCAAAGGCCGACGCCTCCCAGACCGGCCCCGAAGGCCGGCACCTCGAAGACAATCGGCCCAAAGGCCCGCACCTCCAAGACAGTCGGCCCCAAAAGCCGGTGCTTCCAAGACCGGCACCTCCAAGGCCGGCACCTTGAAGACCGGAACCTCCAAGGCCGGCACCTCGAAGACAATCGGCCCCAAAGGCCGATGCCTCCCAGACCGGCACCTTCCCAGACGGCCCCAGTGATGAGGACATCAGTTCGGACCAGAGCTCGGGTTAGTCGAACCAGTCCTTGGATGTTCCTGTACCAGCAACCCAGAGTCAGCAGGCCACGTCAGGGAAGCCCACGCCAGGTAGTCTACGAAGGTCCAAGAGGTTGCAGAACAAACGGGCTTGAAATTCCATGTTTGGGCTGAGTGTACGGAATTGACCCGACTTCATTTTGACACTTTGGGTCAATCGAATCGGTTAGCTACTGTGTCGGACTGGGCCCAAACTTGGCTGGTCACATGGAAACGGACTGCTGATTCAAAGTCATCGCCTTTGGCGATGAGCTGCTGTGGATTTTGGCCATCCGAGCTCGTCTGATAGGAGTTTTGGTCCTGTTTTCGTTTTTAAGGGCATAGTTGTAATTTTAACTAAACTTATGATGTTAGGGTTTTGTCTCTTTTATTTAGGTTGGTTTTGGGCGGCCGTCAGAGGCAGAGAAGAAAGACGCTATTTAGATGTTATTTTTCTTGAATTCAGATAAAATGTTTTCTTTTCTGATTCAAAATAATTGAATTGAAAATTCAATTGCTCTTCCTTTAAATTTCGGATTGTGAGTGATCAAATTCGAAATTTTCTCCTTTTCTTGTCAAGATTCGAACCAAACCTGGACAAATTCTTTTCTCGCAGATTAGATCGTTCTTGAGTTGCAGGCATTTTGAATATCGCCCTGCATCAACTTGGTATCAGAGCCTTGATCCAATGGAGCAGAAGAACAACGATCAATCCCTGAGAGACACCGTGAGAGATGCTATGCAAGACGCCATGCGAGACCAGCACCAGTGATGCAACAGATGATGCAAACCATGCAGGCGATGATGGCGCGGATGGAGGTGCAAATCGTGCCCAACCCATTCGAGTGGAGGAGCGTGATGAAATTGATGGAGGTAGGGAGAGGGGTTTCGAAAATCTGGAGGCACCACCAATTCGAAGAGGGCAACAGAGGCCTGATGTTGGACTTCCAAGGTATTTTGATCAACCTCCCTATTTCGAAAATCAGAATCGGTGGGAAGCAGGCTTCAGGGTCGAAATTCTAGAGTTTAAAGGAGGAATTAACCCAGACGAGTATGTTGATTGGACCCTTCAGGTCGATGATTTTTCGTCTGAAGGAGGTGCCTTTAGACAAGCAGGTACCGCTTGTCACAATTCGATTCAGAGATAGGGCTGCTGCTTGGTGGCATGCGCAGCACTATCGTAGATATATGGATGGGAGACCTCCATTAGCGTCATGGGCAGCGCTAAAGCAGGAGATGAACAGGGAGTTTTTGCCTCCGAACCATGAGCAGATTTTGTATTCGAAGTTGCATAGTTTGACGCAAGGTAGTCGGAGCGTCGAGGAGTACACAACTGAATTTTATCGATTGGTTGCACGAAATCGGTTGATTGAGGCTGAACCAAGATTGATAGCCATGTATCTTCATGGCTTGCGGCTGCCAATCCAAGATGCGCTGGCTGTGCATCGAATTGATAGTGTAGGAGATGCGCATATGAGGGCTCAGGCAGTGGAAAAGAGCTTGATGAGAAACAGGGGGTTTCAGAGCAGAGGGGGTTTTACTACGGGCCAGAGTTCAGGGCAGAATTCAGGGGGCAAATTTATGCCTCCAGTAGCGAGGCCGCAGGCATCAGTACCTCCAAGACCAACAGGGTCGAATGGAACCTCAGGTTCTCAGGCGAGAGTGGGCAGCAACAGGGCTAACATTCGGTGCCATCGGTGTCAGAATTTGGGGCACTATGCCAATGAATGCCCCAAGGCGCGAGCTCAGTTGTATATGGAGGATATATGGAGGACGAATGGAGGAGAGTTCCCTGAGGATGAGGAATTTGATGATGAGCTGTGTGTTATTGATCCGGACCATATTCAAGGGGAGAGCTTGGTGATACGAAGAATGTGTCTGGCGCCGAGATCAGATGAAGATTGGCGTCGGCATGACATCTTCACAACGAAATGTTTTGTGGCTGGCAAAACATGTCGTGTTATCATAGACTCCGGCAGTTGGGAGAATGTGATAGCAGAGGAGGCTGTGAAGAAGCTGGGGTTGCAGACAGACCCTCACCCACATCCATATAAGCTCGGTTGGGTGAACCGAAATGCAGACATTCAGGTCAGCCGAAGGTGTAAGTTGTCACTGTGTTTTGGTCCTCATTTCGAGACAACTATTGAGGCGGATGTTGTTCCAATGGATGCTACTCACATCATACTGGGGCGTCCGTGGCAGTTTGATAACAGGGCAGTGTACAACGGGTACACCCACAGTTATATGCTGCGTCCAGATGGGAGAAAGTTATTTTGAAGCCGCTTCAGGAAGTGAGTGGACAGAATACAGTAATTTGTTTACCAAGCACAGAATTCGATGCGAGTTTGGATGGAGAGGATGTTTGTTTTGCTTTGGTGAGCAAGTCAGGAGACTTCGGCGTGGAAGAGGAGCAAAGGCCAATATGATTCCTGAGGAGTTGGTGTCTATCTTGGAGGAATTCGAGATGTTGTATCAAAGGAGCTACCGGCTGGATTACCACCTCTCCGAGATATTCAGCACGGCATTGACCTTATTCCGGGCTCAGTGTTGCCGAATAAGGCTCATTATCGGATGACACCGCAACAGCATGAGGAATTGAGGAGGCAGGTCCAAGAACTTTTGGACAAGGGGTTCGTACGGGAGAGCATTAGCCCGTGCGCGGTGCCAGCCCTTTTGGTACCGAAGAAGGATGGTACGTGGCGCATGTGTGTCGACAGCCGCGCGGTTAACAAAATTACTGTGAAGTACAGGTTCCCGATACCGAGGTTGGACGACATGCTTGATCAGTTGAGTGGTGCTAAGGTCTTCACGAAGATTGATTTGAAGAGTGGGTACCATCAGATAAGGATGAAGCCTGGAGACGAATGGAAGACAGCCTTCAAGACTAAGGAAGGGCTGTATGAATGGTTGGTAATGCCATTCGGGTTGTCAAACGCGCCGAGCACGTTCATGCGCGTAATGAACCAGGTTTTACGTCCATTTCTTAGCTCATTTGTGGTTGTCTACTTTGATGATATTTTGATATACAGCAGGACAGCCGAAGAGCATGTGGGCCATGTGGCACAGGTTTTGTCAGTGTTACGTGAGAACCAGTTAGTTGCTAACCCAGAGAAGTGCATTTGGATGGTTGGGAGACTAATTTTTCTGGGGTACGTTGTGACTGGAGAGGGGATTCTCCCAGATAGGAATAAGGTGCATGCAATTGTGGAATGGCCAGTACCTTCAACCTTGACAGAATTGAGATCCTTTTTGGGTCTTGCAGGGTTTTATCGCAGGTTTGTCAAGGGGTATAGTGAGCTGGCTGCACCTTTAACGGAATTGTTGAAGGGAGCCAGATTCGGGTGGAATGATGCCGCACAGGAGGCATTTGATGGGCTGAAAGTCAGATTGACCGAAGCTCCTTTATTGGTTCTTCCTGATTTTGATAGAGTTTTTGAGGTGGATTGTGATGCTTCGAAGACTGGAATTGGGGCAGTGCTTAACCAGGAAGGAAGACCAGTTGCATACTTCAGTGAGAAGCTGGGAGGAGCTAAACTGGCTTACTCGGTTTATGATCTGGAATTGTACGCCATTGTGAGATCCTTGCAGCATTGGCGCCACTACTTGATTCAGCGGGAGTTTGTACTGTATTCAGACCATCAGGCGCTGAAGTTTTTACAGGGTCAGCATAAACTGAGTTCAAGGCATGCGAAGTGGGTGAGTGCCTTGCAGGAATACTTTCAGCATCAAGCACAAGTCTGGTACGTTGAATAGAGTGGCTGATGCTTTGAGTAGGCGGAGCTTGTTGATTGGCGCTATGCATGTGTACACTCTCGGCTTTGAGAGTGTAAGGGAGGACATTCGTGTGGATGAGCACTTCAAGGGGATTTTGGCCAAAATTGAGGCGGGGGAGCGAACTGATTTCGTTCTCCATGATGGATATTTGTTTCGAGGTAACTGCTTATGTGTTCCTGATACGTCTCTTCGTGTGTTGATCATCCAGGAACTGCATAACCAGGGTCACTTCGGAAGGGATAAAACAGCCTGGTTGATTCGGCAGCGGTTTTATTGGCCTGGTCTTGACCGAGATGTCAAGTCTTTTGTGAAGAGGTGCAGGTTGTGTCAAGAGTCGAAGGGGACAGACACGAACCAAGGTATGTACACGCCTTTACCTATCCCAGAGGCACCATGGCGAGATGTTTCTATGGACTTTGTCGTAGGATTGCCGCGGACAGCAAGGGGACTGGATTCGATTATGGTGATTGTGGATCAGTTCAGTAAGGTGGCGTGTTTCTTGCCATGCAAAACCACTTTTGATGCGTCAAAGGTTGCTGACTTATATTTTGCTTCAGTGGTTCGACATTTTGGTATACCGGCATCCATAGTGTCAGACAGGGACAGCAAGTTTATGGGACACTTTGGCAGAGCTGTGGAAGAAGTTGGGCACAAAGTTGAAATTCAGCAGTCCTTATCATCCTCAGACGGATGGACAGACTGAAGTTGTCAACCGTAGCTTGGGTAATCTGTTGCGGGCAAATGTGCATGAATTCAGGAGCTGGGATTTGTGTTTGCCGAAGATTGAGTTTGAGTTCAACTCTTAAGTAAACCGTTCTATAGGGTTTGCTCCGTTTCAGATACTGTTTGGGTTCTTGCCAAGAGGTTCTTTGGATGTTCTGCCAGTTGAGACGCCAGAGAAGGTGAGTCAGAAGGTCGAAGATAGAGTGTCTGACTTGCAGGAGATACATGCGACTGTTAGAGCCAAATTGGAGCAGACTTATGCCAAATACAAGGCGAAAGCGGATCAGCAGCGTCGGCAACAGTGCTTTGAAGTGGGCGATTTGGTATGGGTTTACTTACCGAGGGAGCGGTATCCACAGGGAGCTTTAACGAAGCTCAAGCCGAAGAAGTTAGGTCCATGCCAGGTATTGGAGAAATTTGGTGACAATGCCTATCGGGTTGAGTTACCAGATGATGTCTTCATTTCGGATGTGTTCAACATTCGGCATCTGACCTCTTATGCAGGAGAGAATTCGAGCTTGAGGTCAAGCTTTTCAGAGGAAGGGGAGAGTGATGAGGACATCAGTTCGGACCAGAGCTCGGGTCAGTCGAACCAGTCCTTGGATGTTCCTATACCAGCAACCCAGAGTTAGCAGGCCACATCAGGGAAGCCCACGCCAGGTAGTCTACGAAGGTCCAAGAGGTTGCAGAACAAACGGGCTTGAAATTCCATGTTTGGGCCGAGTGTACGGAATTGACCCGACTTCGTTTGACACTTTGGGTCAATCGAATCCGGTTAGCTACTGTGTCGGATTGGGCCCAAACTTGGCTGGTCACATGGAAACGGACTGCTGATTCAAAGTCATCGCCTTTGGCGATGAGCTGCTGTGGATTTTGGCCATCCGGGCTCGTCTGATAGGAGTTTTGGGCCTGTTTTCATTTTTAAGGGCATAGTTGTAATTTTAACTAAACTTATGATGTTAGGGTTTTGTCTCTTTTATTTAGGTTGGTTTTGGACGGCCGTCAGAGGCAGAGAAGAAAGACGCTATTTAGATGTTATTTTTCTTGAATTCAGATAAATGTTTTCTTTTCTGATTCAAAACAATTGAATTGAAAATTCAATTGCTCTTCCTTTAAAATTTCGGATTGTGAGTGATCAAATTCGAAATTTTCCCTTTTCTTGTCAAGATTCGAACCAAACCTGGACGAATTCTTTTCTCACAGATTAGATCGTTCTTGAGTTGCAGGCGTTTTGAATATCGCCCTGCATCGCCCCGGTTCCCAGTCGGCCCCAGTGCTTCCTAGCCGGCCCCGGCACTTCCCAGGCCCCTACTTCTCCAAGCAAGTCGGCTCCGGCACCTCCAAGCTAGGCGGCCTCGGCACTTCCCAATCGGCCCTGGCACTTCCCAGCCGGCCCCTGCGTGTCCAAGCTTGGCGGCTCCGGCACTTTCCAGCCGGCCCCGTCGTGTCCAAGCTAGGCGGCCCGGCACTTCCCAGGCGGCCCCGGTACTTCCAAGGTAGGCGGCCCCGGCACTTCCCAGCCGGCCCCTACTTCTCTAAGCAAGTCGGCCCTGGCACTTCCCAGGCGGCCCCGGTACTTCCAAGGTAGGCGGCCCCAGCACTTCCCAGCCGGCCCCTACTTCTCCAAGCAAGTCGGCCCCGACACTTCCAGCTAGGCGGCCCCGGCACTTCCCAGTCGGCCCCGGCACTTCCCAGCCGGCCACGGCGTCTCCAAGCCAGGCGGCCCCGGTTCCTAGCCACCACGGCATCTCCAAGCTGGGCGGCCCCGGCACTCCCCAGCTGGCCTCGGCGTGTCCAAGCTAGGCGGCCCGGTTCCCGCCAGATCAGCCCCAGCGGTTCAAGAAACCGCCTCTCTGACGCGCACCGCCCGATAGTGCTAGACGCGCGCCACATGACAGCCCCAGATTCACGCTAGGGCTCAGCAGATCTTCTGACTCACGCCATCCCACGTGATCATGCCAGGGGCAACCCCTATAAAAAGGTGAACCCACTCACCAAACAGGTATGCGCGATAACCCCAAAATCGCCATCTCAACTCTCAAAGGAATTCCTCCTCCATGAGAGCCCTCTTTTCCACACAAAACAGGGCTCACTCGAGCCCTTCTTCAGCTGTGACCTCAGTCACTAACTTGGCCGTCGGAGGGTCCCGCCGAAGCCCCCTCCGGCCCTAGGACTTCCTTGTAGGCAACCCGGCAAGGCGAGTATTCGAGGAGCGCCTCCGTTCCTGACGTCCAGGAGAGGTGATCGAGCATCATCAGATTGGCTCGCCAGATAGGGGGCATAAGAAAAAGTAGCGAATGTCCCCCCGAGCTACATCTTTCGTCCCCTCTCTTCTTCCAAAAGCCATGGTGGTGACCCGAGCTCAGGACGCCTCCATCAGCTGCCCAGCGGGGTTTCCCCCGCCAACTAGACAGCAGGAGGCCAACCCCCTGTTGCCGACCCTCCGGTCGCTTGCCCGCCGCCGGACGCCACTGTCCAAACAGCGGAGCGGCTGGCGACTCTTTCCCAACAAGTCCAGAATCTCACCGCCATGATCCATGGGCTCCAGCAACAACAGTCCGTGGCCACCCAGCATCAAACTGCTCCCCTCGCCAATCAGCAGTCGGCGAGGGAGGCTCCCCCCGGCGGGAGGCCGGTCGGCGAGAGACCGGCCGACGTCAAGCTTCCCCCAGGAAGCCCCGGCGCGAGCCCTCCAAGCGGCCGCAGTCCCCTGACCACGGCCCCAACGAGTTTCCTCCCAAGCCACATCGACACGAGGAACCCAGGCGGAAGTCCCGACGTCCGTCTCCATCTCCTTCTGCCTCCTCTTCCTCTTTTTCCTCCGAGCCATCTCGGAGGGCCCCGATGATCAACCGCCAGGCGAAGGAACGCCTGGAGGAGTACAACCGGCGCCTCGACGAGCTCGCCAAGAAGATTAACCATCAGCCGGAGGAAGAGTTCGACACTCATCCTCCCTACACTCGCCGTGTACTGGAGGAACCGGTTCCCTCAAGGTTCCGCTTCCCCAGTTGGACCCGTACGACGGTACGACCGACCCCCTCGACCACATCGAGAGTTACAAAGCTATGATGCAAATCCAGAGCGCCCCAGATGCCCTCCTCTGCAAGGCCTTCCCCGCAACCCTACGGAAGGCCGCCCGTGCATGGCACTCACGCCTGCCCCCTCACAGCATCGACTCCTTCCGGGAGCTGGAGAGGCATTTTTGGCCCACTTTGATGCCTGCCGCTGGATCCCAAGGGTGGCAGACAGCCTCTTCTCCATCCGCCAGAAGGAAGGAGAGTCAATACGGGACTTCGTGTCTCGATTCAAAACCGCCGCCCTCGAGGTCTACCATCTCGACGATGCAGTGGCCTCCCTAGTGCTGAAGTGGGGACTCCTTCCGTCCCGCTTCCCCTTCTCCCTGGATAAGAAGCCCCCAAACTCTTATTCTGACCTCCTCCTTCGGGCCCAGAAGTACATCCGTGCCAGCGAGGCTGACTCGTCAGAAGGGAAGCCGGCAGGAGTTTCAATAAGAAGCCAACCCCACGGAACCAGTTGAGGGACGATCCAGGCAGCCCGAACCACCCCGTCACTTTGACCATCGCCCCAGGCGCTGGTTCCTAAGGGGCGGTTTACTCCTCTCACGGCTCCGATCTCCCACATCCTGCTAGAGATTGAGGAGGAGCCTTACTTTCAACGCCCACGTCCCCTAAAGTCAATAAACCCCACAACAAAGAGCTTTACTGCCGGTATCACCAAGACTATGGGCATGACACCAAAGATTGCCGCCAGTTGAAGAAGGCCATTGAAAAGTTTATCCAGCAGGGCCACTTGGGTAGGTTCGTTCGAGGAAACCTCGCGGCCCCAGGCATCGGCACCTCCAGCGCCTCAGATTTGCCTCAACAATGCCCCAACGGAAGGAACAATAGCATGACCTCATGAGGGGCGAGCAGCAGCTCGGGAGCCGACGGAAGGGAGCAAGCTGGCATCAAAACGTGAAGCTTCTCCCCTGCATTCGGAACGCGGACGGTATTATCAGTAGCTAGCTGATTCTTCAATAAAGTATTATTTAGAATATCCTTGTTTTATCATGCTCTTGGGAGTATATTTCTTAGACAAAGACCGGCTCCGCATCGGCAACAAAGACCGACTCCGCGTCGGCACCAAGACCGGCTCATATCGGCACCAAGACCGGCTCCGCGTCGGCACCAAAGACCGGCTCCGCATCGGCAACAAAGACCGGCTCCGTGTCGGCACCAAAAGACTGGCTCCACTCCGCGTCGGCACCAAAGATCGGCTCCATGTTGGCAATAAAGACCGACTCCGCGTCGGCAACAAAGACCGGCTCCGCGTCGCAACAAAGACCAGCTCCGCGTTGGCACCAAAGACCGGCTCCGCGTCGGCAATAAAGACCGACTCTGCATCGGCACCAAAGACTGACTCCGCATCGGCACCAAAGGCCGGCTCCGCGTCGGCACCAAAGACCGGCTCCGCATCGGCAAACAAAGACCGGCTCCGCATCGGCACCAAAGACCGACTCCGCGTCGGCACCAAAGACCAACTCCGTGTCGGTAATAAAGACCGACTCCGCATCAGCACCAAAGACCGACTCCGCGTCGCACCCAAGACCGGCTCCATGTCGGCACCCTCAAGCTCAAGACATGCAGATTCCAATCAACAGAGTTTCCTGGGGGGCAGATCAACCCTGCAGAAGGAGATCAATTTCTTTAAAGAAAAAGGCACCTGATCCTGGCCCAAGCACCCTCTAGTCACCCTTCGGGGTTCAAAGGTTCTCGATGGCCTCAACTTTCCTCCAAAAAATTTCCTAAAGTTCTACACTCCTTTCGCTTAGCTAATGCAGGGCACGCAAGCTCAAGGAGTATGAGGGGCATTTGATGGGGTCAGTTGATCCCATGAAAAATAAATTTTTTGGCTCCGGCCCCAAAGGGTGGCAGCCTCCAGCGCCAGCCTCCAGCACCGGCCTCCAGCATCGGCCTCCAGCGCCGGCCTCCAGCACCGGCCTCCAGCATCGGCCTCCAGCGCCAGCCTCCAGTGCTGGCCTTTGGCTCCGGCCTCCAGCGTCGGCCTTCGACGACGGCCTTTGGCTCCGGCCTATGGCTACAACCTCCAAGGCCGGCACCCTCGAAGACAGTCGGCCCCAAGGCCGACACCTCCAAGACCAGCCGCAAAGGCCGGCATCTCTAAGACAGTCGGCCCCAAAGGCCGGCACCTCCAAGACCGGCCCAAAGGCCGGCACCTCCAAGACAGTCGGCCCCAAGGCCGATGCCTCCCAGACCGGCCCCAAAGGACGGCACCTCCAAGACAGTCGGCCCTAAAGGCCGACACCTCCAGACCGGCACCTCCAAGGCCGGCACCTCCAAGACCGGAACCTCCAAGGCCGGCACCTCCAAGACAGTCGGCCCCAAAGGCCGACGCCTCCCAGACCGGCCCCAAAGGCCGGCACCTCGAAGACAGTCGGCCCCAAAGGCCGATGCCTCCCAGACCGGCCCCAAAGGCCGGCACCTCCAAGACAGTCGGCCCCAAAAGCCGGCGCCTCCAAGACCGGCACTCCAAGGCCGGCACCTCGAAGACCGGAACCTCCAAGGCCGGCACCTCCAAGACAATCGGCCCCAAAGACTGACACCTCCCAGACCGGCACCTTCCCAAGCGGCCCCGGTTCCCAGTCGGCCCCGGTGCTTCCTAGCCGGCCCTGCACTTCCAGCCGGCCCCTATTTCTCCAAGCAAGTCGGCCCCGGCACTTCCAAGATAGGTGGCCCCGACACTTCCAAGTCGGCCTCGGCACTTCCCAGTCGGCCCCGGCGTGTCCAAGCTAGGTGGCCCTGGCACTTCCCAGCCGGCCCCGTCGTGTCCAAGCTAGGCGGCCCGGCACTTCCCAGGCGGCCCCGGTACTTCCAAGGTAGGTGGCCCGGCACTTTCCAGCCGGCCCCTACTTCTTCAAGCAAGTCGGCCCCGGCACTTTCCAGGCAGCCCCGGTACTTCCAAGGTAGGCGGCCCCGGCACTTACCAGCCGGCCACGACGTCTCCAAGCCAGGCGGCCCCTGTTCCTAGCCGGCCATGGCATCTCCAAGCTGGGCGGCCCTGCACTCCCCAGCTGGCCCCGGCTGTCCAAGCTAGGCGGCCCGTTCCCGCCAGATCAGCCCCAGCGGTTCAAGAAACCGCCTCTCTGACGCGCGCCGCCGACGCGCCAAACGCGCGCCGGCCCAACAGCCCCGACGACTGATGGAACGTAGCTCACTAAT